>JAIZFV010000068.1:0-88336 GCA_021234005.1 Nephelium lappaceum
CCTCTAGTTTGTAAACATGACTTTCTATTTGATCTCGACAATAAAGTGGAAAAAAAATATATGTATCATAACCAAAGTTTTTCCAGTGAATTGAAATGAAACAACACAATAATAGTATTACATATCTATTTAAAAAATGTTTAAAATACTATCAATATCTCACTAACATTTCAAATTACTTTGCACAAAGTATAAGACCTTAAAATTAAACTTAAAACTATAATATGATTACCATATAAAGTTGGAATTTGGCGTACCTACATATGTATGCTTAAAATGATGTTGGATACATTGGTCCCTTTAGCTCACCCTTTGAATCCAGGATCATTTGTTAATTGACAGAGTTCTTCCAACTAGACCACAAATGTAATTCATTGAGATTTAGGATCAATGCCCTTAAACCTTTAGGTCGCCAACTCATTGAGATAGTTCTCCACAAAATAAGCCAAGTCTCAAAGATTATTCTGCCTATTATTAACACAACAATCACTTCTCCTCTGCATTTATTAAGCACTACCTTAATCACAGATATTCATGCCGTTCCAATCTGTCAAACAAGACCTAAAGGAAGGCAAAGAAGTAGAGCTCTGCTAAGTTCATTGTTTTGTTTTATCCTGCGAAAAAAAAAAAAAGACAAAAAGAAAAGATTTTCAATTAGACAAGGATTAGATAGAACAAAGAATAGTTTGAAAATTCGAAAATTGCTATGCATTCTACTTTTAACTTAGTAAGAACATAGAAACTATAATCCATTGTTAAATTATTACATTACATTTTCAAAAAATTAAATAAGATAATCACATCTCGTCAATGAACTATACTCAACTAGATAATACCAATACCAATATGTACTGAGTTTTAACCAATAAGGTCCCTAAATTTGGCATTGAAAATAAATATTTGGGGAAAAAAAAAAACAAAAGAAAAACAAATACCAATAGGCTGGCTTGCGAAGTGAAACATATTTGGTAACTTATATTAAAGTTTAAAAGTTGAATATATATATATATATATATATATACTTACTTGAAATTGGGTGAGAACAAGATGTTTATGTGAAAATTTGAATCCTCTACAAACACTACAAGTCTCCTTTTAGTCCACGTCATCAATAAAATGACATAGTTACCTGAAAGAAATCCAAATATGGCAATGATATCTGAGATAACTTGGTTATATCATTTTTACAACTGAAAGCAGATTTTCTATTATTCAAAAGATATAAGATTTGTCATGCTGTTTTGGTCTTCAATTCTGCTAACCCTTCATCCAATTTCAATAACTCGAGACATTCCCGTGTTGGAAAAATTAAAGTTACTATATATTAAACTTAACAAAATTCTAAGTCTAATTATAAAAAGTTCTATATGACTTTTTTGTCAGTACTATCATAATCTTAATTACAATCATGAGTGATTACAACCATCATGGTTTTAAATGACCAATACCACCCATGAGCACCATGATCTTTTTTTGCTAAATCCAAATCTGTTAATAAACAATGACTCTATAAACCGACATATTGTAAAGTAGACATAATGATGATTAAAAAAAAAAAATTGTAATTGCATATCTTATAAAGATAAGCACGATAACAAAGATAGAGACACCATAAATGCATAGACTGTAAAGAAAGACAAGAAAACAAAGAGAGATAAAAGGGGAGAGAGATGACCAAAGTGTTGTCCTTAGAAAGCAGCATGGAGAATTGAGGTCCCATCTTTTCTAGTGCAATGAACTGGTTGCAGCTTATTATCACTACACTTGATTTGGTCTAAAAGCTAAATACTTCGACGACTTTCGTGCTCCCAAACGAAGCAGCTTTGAACAATGGTAGCCAGATTTATTTGCTACAAAATTTGCTCTGCAGAAATGTAAGAAACTTCCACCAAAAGCTTCACCTCGGCAATATTGTAACTGATGGCTGCCTTGTGAAGAACCATGTTTTTGTGGTCATTTTTCGTGAAGTCGTTGGTTGCCATAAGATAATCCACGTATTGGAGGCGATGTTTAAGTGGCTTCTTGCTTTTGCTATGGACTGGAATGTAATAGACAGTGTCTTTGGTGACAGTCGATGGATATGAAAAGTTGATTCTTTGAATGTTATCATCAAAGAATGTTTTCAACGCTCCCTAGTTTTCTTTTATCACATCTTTATATGGCTCCTGCATTGTTGAACGATTAAACATCCAGATCACTTAGTGAAGGGCAACGAAATCTGAGTGAAAATGGGTTCAATTTTTGCTGTACTTAGCTCTATAAGTGGACTGAGGTGTTATTGATGAATGTGGAACTGATAGATCAAGTTTGATTGTGCATGGAGGTTACCAATTTTAAATATATGTTTTTCTGTCTTTTGAAATATCAACCAACAAGGATGATTTGGTGACGTAGACAATAGTTTTTAATTATTAAACAACTGAGAAGCTCACAATATAATCATGCATTTTACCTTTTGGCTTAATAAGAACATACAAACTTTATTTCATTCGTAAATATGGACATACCATACCTGTCTATAAATGAGACCTTCAATCAAAAGCTTCATGCCTCCACAAACATTGCAGCCTTCATTTAATTCATCCCATTAATAAGCTAGATGAACCAATCATCTGAAAGAAACCAAATTGTGTCAGTAATAATTATGAACTTTAGTTTGTCTAACATCAAATATCAAATTTTAATAAATTAAATTCACTCAGTTGTACAACTTTGCTGGGAAAATCAGACTAGTGTCACTGTGCCCGGAGTCCTTGCCATCTTTCCTCTCCTTGAATCCATGAATTATGTCCTAAATTCAACTCAAGATTAGAGCCAAAATATAAATGATGACAATGACAAACATCATAAAAAAAACCATTCTATTTAATACCTAGTAATTCCTGGACTTGCCTAGGTTCACCAACTAAGAACCTAAAATTGGAATAGTTTATTGAAAATGATAAAAACCAACAGTACCATAGTTTAAAAAGTGTGATGTGTAACATCTAAGGCAGCCAAACTATTTCTATACTTTTGAATCATTCAAGCAGAAAAACAGGCTTTGGGATAAAGGTATAGCAAAATTGAGTTTGAGTATTTTCCGTGAATTAGAATTCTAAGAAATGTGCTGGCTTTGTTGACAAGAATGTTCAGCTTTCACAAGTAGAACACAACAAACCAGCTTGTCCAAGCTAAGTTTGATCAACATCTGATACATAAGTTAGTAATGATCAAGTGGAGACAGCAGGGCAGCCCTGATGCTTCAGCTTATCTGATTATGTTCTAGTATTGGTAGGAAAAAAGAGTTGAGATGTTCCAGCTCAGTTAATGTTTAACCAATCAGAAGTAAGGCTAGAGATCACACATTTCTTGTGTATCAAGATACAGTGTAGATATATATATATATATATATAATAGCTGTATCCTTCATGTAGCACTTAATGAATAGAAAGGGAAAAAAAAAAAAAAAAGAATTCTCTAAGATAGACATTGTGTTTTCAAGATCAAATCTTTGATTGATTCTCATTGTGGTTTGTTAACTTCAATTTCAACATTCTTGTTTCAAGTTTCAAAGACTTTCAGTAGGCTTTATTAACATAGAATAGTCCATGCTTTCTACTTTCAATAGGCTTGATTAAAATAGGATAGTGCGTGCTTAATTATATACATTACCCACTAAATCATCACATATAATGAATCTCTTCCTAGCAATAAATGGTTTGGCCTCGAGGGTTGTTGGGTAAGATACAAGACAAACTTTACATGAGAAAAGCAAAGAGGTCCTTAAATCTGGTTACTAGTCGCTCAGAAAATTCGTTGAATATCTGTCTTGGGAATACCATAGGAAATTAGAATGTTAAGAGAAATTTTAGACCCAATTAGTATTCATCTTAGCAGTTCCAATAAAACGCTAGTCTCATCCACCTTTTGTCCATCTTCCTGTCGATGGTTGCAGGGATTCGGCTTATATAATACTAAATAAGGCTTAGGACAACAATAAGAAAACATAAAGAACTGGAGCTTAAGTTGAACTGACCAACCTGAATTTATATGATAGAATTGTTGTTTCAACTGTTGAAGCTTCCCACTCTCATAAGCTTCCCTAGTTTACACAACAACAGGGAGCTGCAAATTGACCACATTTTAAAGTTAAGCTTTATGCAAACCTGGACATACAATATAAAATAATAAAAGAAGCTCATCAGCATATAATTACAAAAATAGCTCAAAATACAAGCAGTCATAGAAGTTAGTGAGAATAAAGCTTTTGTAGTTGGAAACCAGTTATACCATTCAATTAATCTTTAGAAATGAGTAGCATGTGTTCTATATAATAGGATGATTCTTGAGATACAGAATATCGACAAGGATTCGAGAGGATAAACCTGTTAATCTCTAAAATGAAGCCATCGTTGAACTGAAATAAATTGAAATCCATAGAAGTAGCTTTTGTTTCCCATAAATGAACCTGTCTTGGTTTTGCAACCTGAAATTAATACATCATAAGTTAGATCTTGGAAGATTTCCCTTCAACCCATATCCGCCTATAATACATGCAAACTAGGTCCTACTTGATGAAAAACATGCTGTTCAGGAACCCAGTGTCATGTTCTTGACACTAGCAAAGAACTTGAATTTGGAATACTTGACTTGAAATGATGAAAACAAACAGTAGCATAGAATAAAAACTGTAGTATGTAACATCTAAGGGGTACATACTTTTCTTATACTTTTGCATCATTCAAGCGAAAAAATACACTTTATGACAAAGTTGATATTTGCACCTGCTCTGCTGCATGATATTTGCACCTCAAACCATACCCATATGAGTTGGTTAGAAAGCATGAAGATAGCCGTCCTGGACCCCCATTTTCTAGTGCTGTCTCTTTCTCCTACAAATTTTCATTTCAAATAATCATCAACAACATAATTGATGGCAAGACATCTACAAGTTACAAATGAAGTTAGATTCTTGATAAGGTAGTTTGAACAGCATAATTGAATTTTACACATATTGTAATTTAAGCCATATTTTTTGACAAATTGATGGCTAGACATCTAGAAAGTACTGATATAAATATTAAGTGGCTTTAGTTCATATAACAAAATTTCAATAAATGAAGTTGAAATACTTGCCATTATGACTGCTTTAATTAAACCAATTGTAAATTTGAAAACCACTTGCTTCTGGCTGAAGAAACAGACAATAATCAAGAGAATTGAAATGTTAATTAAAAATGTAGAGGAGGCTTAATGTGTTAGATATTGACATACCGGTGACAAGAGTTCTACGGACCTCATTCATTCTTCATCCTCTAGTTCATAGATGGATTTATGATCTATCTTAATGCAAGGGATGTGGGAAATCTTGGGCCACTCTTTTCCTTTATTTCTTTTGCATTCTTCTTCCAGCCTTGGACAATGATCAATATGTAATTTCAAAAGTGATGATGGCAGCCGTTGCTCTGAAATGGATGTAAGACTTGGGCATTCACGGATCATTAGAGACTGAAGTGAAGAAGGCAAACCCAGCTCTGAAACGGATGTGAGACTTAAGCAATCCCAAATTAACAGAGATTGAAGTGAAGATGGTAAGACCACCTTTGGAAAGGATGTCAGATTTGAGTATCCAATGATTTCCAACGATTCAAGGTTTCGAAAACCTTGGCTCAGTACCCATTTCACATTTGGGAAATCGAGAAAGGACAGATGAGTTAGAGAATGGGGTAACCTCATTCCCATATCCTGCTCTAGAAATGACAATTCTGCTTCTTCATCCCCAACAAGAATGAGAGTTGTGAGAGAGGTGAGTTTGTGCAACCCCCACGCAAGCAGTGGATTGTCTCCAACACTAATGTCAAGATGTGTTAGGTTTGTAGGAAAACCTTCTTCTGGAAATGACCTTATACTTGGACATTCAACTAATATTAAGCTTTTAAGAGAGTCGAGGTTGTGGAAGCCTTTAGGTAGACCTTCCAGCTTCTCACAACATTGAATGTGAAGTCGACTGAGCCTATCCTTGGGAAGCCCATCTTCCGCCAAATTCACAATACTTGGACATTTAAATATCTTTAGTTTATGTAGGCGGGTAAGATTGTACAAGCCCTTGGGCATAATTTTAAGCTTTTTACACTCCGATACAGTAATTTTCTCAAGAGACTTGTTGTTATGAAAATCATCTGCTATTGACTCCAGTTCTGGAACTTCATAGATGCGGAGAACAAAAAGAGTGGCAGGTAACCGAGCACTTAATGATAAGCTAGTGAGAGATTTGCAATCGTAAACACGCAAATATTCAAGCAGAGACGTGTTGTTCTCTTTGTCCAAAATTGATGTACAATTTATCTCTCTATCATCCCATAAATACTCCAATTTATCACAATGCTCTATATCAAGCCTTTTAAGGGATGGGAATAATTGACCATTTACTATAAATCTTAGAGAATTGCATCTTTCTATTTTCAAATTTTCTAGACATGCATTTCTCTGATTCATTTCTACTGATAATGATGTTAGAGCATCACACCTTGTAATATCCAATTTACATAGATTAGAAAAGAAACAAACCTCAGGAAATGAGACAAGATCTGAGCAAGATGCAATCTGTAGGTCTGTGATAGAGATGAAGTTTTGTACGCACTGTGGTGGCCTCTCCAGAAAAGCTCCATTCATTTGCCATAAATTGGTGAGCTGCTCATGACTCGTATAACTAATGCATAGATGGTTTACACCCCGAAAGCAATCCCGCCTTGACCAACTGCCTAACTTTGAAATATTTGAAAAGGTCATATACTTTAATGACCTTAAGTCACTATTGCATGCTATCTCTTTGCAGTAATTTATGTTTAAGTTGGAAAGCTTTGGAAGGTTTGAGAGTGAAACCACCAATTGCTCACAATTTTTAACCATAAATTTCTCCAATGAAGGAAGATAATCAGGTAATCTTCCACAGAGTTTAGGACAATCTACGATAGAAAATTCTCGTAGGCAGAGAAATGCACCATCATCCTCATTTTCTTTGATTGGTTCCCAATGCTCCCATTCTTGCAAATCCTCAAAACAAAGAGTCTCTAGTGACTGAAAAGGCCTTGAACAACACTGGCCATAAAATTCTTTACTTATGCTTTTTAATCCTTTCAACCCTTTAATTGTGAGATATTTCAGTGATCTTAATAACCCGAGGGAAGATAAGAGTGTGCAATTGTCACATCTTATCAATGTTATGGTGGTCAATTTGGATAATGAAGCGTCTCCCACCCATGATGGAAATTCGATGCCACAATAAAATTTGACTTCGAGCTCCTCCAAATTTGGATGAGGGCATAGCAAGTCAAGCACTTTTTTCTCCTTTTCCTCATTCCGTGTGTCATCAAATTGAGAGTTCCATTCTAGTTTTAGCCCCCTTAATTTTTGCTTATCATTCAATATCGTCTCACTAGTTTCTTGTGAATCAACTACATTACTTAATCTTCGAAGATGAAGTTCTCCACAAAGAAATTTTAAATTCTTCAACTCTTTCAAGGTAGCTCCAACACCTTTGCCCACAATAAAATCAGACAAATATTGAAGACACTTCAACTCATTTATTCCCAATGGCATCTCATCTAAGTCAACACCTCTAATATCGAGGTATCTTAACTTGGTCAAATTTCGTATCTTGGACGGTAACTTCTTAAGATTATAACAACCTTTTAATTTCAAAATCAACAAGTTAATTAAAAAACTTGTTGATTCAGGTAAGCTTTTGATTCTTGTACCAGAAAGATTAAGGTGTCGTAGATGTCTCAAATCACCAAATGACTCAGGCAGCTCTGTAATACAATAATCTTCTAAAGACAACGTCCTTAGTTTTTTAAATTTTGGTAGCAAATTAGAAATTATTGTTTCAGATAAGTAATGCTGCTTCAATCCATGGTTACTTGGAAATGGCAAGAATGTTCTCAGCCGTTCATCAATCTGTTCCATTTCACTAATCACATTGAATTTACATATGCCATCAGCATAATTCCAAACGTAGGAAAGATGACGAACCTTTTTGAAGCTTCCCAATTGCTTGTTGGCCCTCGACATATCCTCCAAACGGAAACAAGTTCCCCCAGAAGCCCACTGTGCAAGATCATTAACGAGGTCATGCATTATGTATTTGGATTCATCGACACTTGATTGCTGAAAAAGCGATCTAGATTTGAGATCATTGAAGTACTCATGACCTAAAACTTCTAACTGTTTATTTTCTTTGGATGGCTGAATAAGACCTTCAGCTATCCATAAATGTATGACTTCCTCCTCTTGAAATTCATAGTCCTCCAATAAAATTGCACACTGAGCAAAACATCTCTTTAAATGAGAGGGAAGATAAAAATAACTTAATTTTAAAATTGTAGGAATTTCACTTTCGTCTTCAAAATCCCACATTTTGCTATTCAAAATTTCCAACCAATTATCTATTGGCTTTGCACGAAGAAGGCCACCAAGAATCTTTGATGCCAAGGGCGAGCCTTTGCTTTTTTCAATGACTTTTTGATGAATTGATTCAATATCATGATATGTAGAATTAACTCCATCCTTATCTGCATGTGCCTTAAACAAAGACCAGCAATCATCATTCGATAGACACTTTAGTTTGTACAATCGAGTAGAATCTCCCATTGTTAATGCAACATCTTCATGTCGTGTCGTTATAATGATTTTACTACCACTAGCTCCTGCCTTAAAGGGAGACCTCAAGGTTTCCCACGAACTATAATCCTTGCTCCAAATATCATCTAAGACAAGCAAGAACTTTTTGCCTGCAAATTTCTCTTGAAGTTGAATTTGCACTGCATTTAAATCCTTCGAATCGTTATGAGATTTAGTGATAGATTCAAGGATTGCTTTCGAGATTCTTAGAACATCAAAATCATTAGATACGCACACCCAAGCTTTGAGCTTGAAAGATTCAGTCGTTTTATAATTGTACACCTCTCGAGCAAGTGTTGTTTTCCCGATTCCTCCCATGCCAACAATCGATATTACGTGAAAGTTGAAAACACTTGGTTCATCGTTGAACACCATTTCCAGTATTCTTGCTTTGTCTTCATCTCTCCCATAAACAGCAGGTTCAATAGGAATACATGTAGTGGGCTGTCTGTGGTGTGCAATTGACGATTTCCCTTCAGCAATATTCTTTCCCAATCCAAGAACATCTTTGAGTATGCGGAGTTGTTCTAAGTGGCTCGTGACACGTTCCAATCGAAGTTTGACATCTTTAATCTCTGAGCCCATGCGAGTGCGAAACTTGATAGCTTTTGGAGTTAATTTTTTGAAAAAGCCAGGAACAAGCTTGCGACGAACCTTGCTAGAGCTAGCCTGATCGTTGTTTTCCATTTCCAACTTCCTTGCTAAAACTTCAGTAGCAAACTCATCGAGTATGTCCTCCACATCATAAGCCAAGTCTTGGAGATCGTCTAACCAATCCTCCACACGCTTGTCCTCCAACTGCTTCTCCTCTGCATAGCCAAGTACTGCCTGAATCATCTTCAGAGTTTGTTCCCATGTTTTGATCTTTGAATACAAACCCTCCTGACGTAGAAACTGCAGCAACTCAGGAGAAGTCAATTTTTCAAACAAAACAGGAAGGATAGCTGAGACAAGGAGCTCCACCACAGGCATGATTCTGGATTTGTTCGTGGACAAGAAAACGAAACATATATTATAAGTTAAAATGGATAATGAATCAAAGTGCTAATATTAATAAACCAACAACATGCAATGATACAATTCAACAATCCCAAGCATCTTCACATGCAATATCTCATCATTAATTTTGAATGAAGTTGAGGACAAATTATCTCTAAGAATTTAATATATGCTATAAGACTTTCTGATTTTATTTTACAAATTTAATATATGTTATAAGACCATCATGCTCATAAATTTAATAAAATTGTAAACAGAAATTTGGAATTGCAATAATTATGTCTGGCCTGCTTACATATAAACTAGTTAATAGATAGAAATACAAAAAACTATTATTTTTTTAATAGATAGAAATTTGGTATTTTAATGTATTATTTCTTTTATTTGTTAATCGAAAGTATTTTTCACTTTTAAATATTAGTGTGTATTTATCTGAGCTTTTGTTCGAATATAATTGGTTTGAAGCCCTGTAGTTTTTTCCAATATTTAAATTATTAAGCTATCTAAACTCATGTTGAAAATTTGGTAAATTTAAAATATTAAATCGGTTGTGATGATGTTAACAGTATGCTAAATTGAAGCCTTAAAAGAGATAAAATTATCAATTTCGAGTTTTGGTTGCTCATATCACATACATGAGATGTTTGAGGAACTAGATATATTTTGGTTTTACAGTATCTTCGCTTAAAAAATTTTAAGAAGTTGTGGTATATGGTTATCACAATTTTTTTGTTTTAAAAAATGTATATGGTTAAAAAAAATCACTGGATAGTTTTGTTATGCATATTTTTAACTTGCAATTTACTCTTGATTAATTTAATTTTAATTTCAACTAACATACTATTTTAATCAACAATTTAAAATTCTAAGTATGGTGGTTCAGGTTCTTCTTCCATTAAATTTACTTAATTAATTAATCAATTTTTAAGTGTTTTTTTTTTTTTTTTTTTTTTTTGTGTTTGCTGTAGAGTTGATACATCTAATAGGCTGCGTCTGAAATTTTTTATTGTTGGGAATCAGTTAATGAAAAAGATTATATTAACTCTTTAGTAGCATTATATAAGTAAATTGAAATTCTTTTTAACGGTTTAGATTAAGAATGATTATTTATTAGAATCATGTGCTTGCTAATTGTATAAAATAAAGACCAACTCAAAGGACCCAATGAACATAGTGTTCCTCCTTCTTAGGCACCTCACATGCCATAGTTTACTGCACATTATAATATTGCTTTTATTAATTATCCACATGTAAGATGGATAAGGAGATTGGTGTGTTTTGGCTTTTGGGGACACTAAATATACTTCAGAAAAACATGAAGGTGTAAAAGATTTGTTGTAAGTTTATTTTAGAATTTTATAAGAACGAATTGTACACAACCCCTCCAATGCCTAGAATTGAGTGGAAACACATTTACACTTTCATTATACTAAATCCTCATGTCGTCAGTTGACTTTCGTTTATTTTAACAGGTGACTAGGGTTTTTGATCAAATGATTATTTTGCCCATGAATTAATAAAAAAAAAAAAAAAAAAAAAAAAAAAAACCCAACGAATTGCACGAAATCTCGCTGAGGTATGCCTAAAATTAGACAGAAACACACTTACCATTTTATTACACAACACCCCCACTCCGTTAGTCAAATTCTATTAAGGTTAATCAAACTAATTTCACTTAAAGGTAATTTCATCTTTTACTTTTTTATTTTATTTTAAATTTCAAAATTATAAAAAGAAATAAGAATTTAAAAATAATTAAAGAGATCTCCACCATCCATCACTTGATGGATGGTGGAGATTAATTTAAAAATAAAAATTAAAAACAAATAATTGTTGTAAACAAAAGAAAATTTTAGAAAATAAAAACGAAATAAAAAAGGTAATAATTATTTAAAATATATATATCTCCACCGTCCATCACATGATTGGAATCTCAATGATGTATATCATTTGGGACGAACCCAGATAATGTTCTATCTGGGAACTCACCACCATTATCAACAAAAAACAAAACAAAAAAAGGAAAAAATAAAAGAAAAAATAAAAGATGATGATGACCAAATCGAAGGATGATGATGGATTGAAGATGATGATTTGATGTTGTTGGGTGGCTGATGAATATGATGATTAATTGGAGGTGGAGTCTCCACTTCTATAATATATATATATATATATATATATATAACTTTTTCTTTTTTTAAAAAAAAAAAATTGATGTCTATCATTTGTCAACATGATGGATGAATTTTTTTGAGAAATTTATTAATCTTTTTTTTTAAAAAAAAATTTAGACTTTTCACATTTTTTTTAAAATTATTTTGATCTCCAATGTCTATATTAAAAGTAGACGGTAGAGATTTAATTTTTTTTTAATAAATGGAGGGGATGAGAGAGAAGATGAATTTTTTTTTCTTTTTTTAGGAAATTTTTTTACTTAATTTTGATATCTACCGTCTAGATATATATATTTTTTTATTCTTTTCATTTTTCATTTTTCCTAAGATTTTTTTTTTTCAATGCTTGGTGAAAATCTATATTGGATCTCCATCATTGGATGGATCTCATTTGACAATGGAGATTCAATCTGAATGGTCCAGCCACAACCGGTGGTTATGGTTGGGGTTGGGGTGGGGTTTGAGTTTGAAGTTATGGTTGTTACTAGGGCTGGGGGTTATGGTTAAGTTTGTTGTTGTTGTTGACTTGGTGTGTGTTGATAAAGAATGGAGAAGAATAACATTGGTTGTTCTTCAATCTGGTTTGGTTCGTGTCAACAAAGGCGATCTGATTTTTGAAGAAGCTAAAGATCTATTAGAGAAGAATTTCATTGTTATTTTTTTATTCTTCTTTTTTTTGTAGGAATTTTTTTAATTTTTATTTTTAAATTAATCCCCAACGTCCAATCATGTGATGGACAATGGGGATCTCGTTTAAAACATATATATATATATAATATATATTAATTTTTAATTCTTTTTATTTTCTAAAATTTTCTTTTTCTACAACAATTTTTTTAATTTTTATTTTTAAATTAATGCACAACGTCCAATCATGTGATCTCTTTTAAAAGATATATATATATATATTAATTTTTTAATTCTTTTTATTTTCTAAAATTTTCTTTTCTTCCAACAATTTTTTTAATTTTTATTTTTAAATTAATCTTCATCATTCATCATGTGATGAACGGTGGAAATCTCTCTTTTTTAAAAAAAAAATTCTTAATTATTTTTTAATTTTTATTCATTTTTTATAATTTTAAAAGTTAAAAGAAAATTTTAAAAAAAAATGTAAAAAATGAAATTACCCTTAAGTCAAATTAGTTTGACTAACATTAACAGAATTTAACTAGCGAGATAAGGGTGTTGTGTAATAAAATGATAATTCTGTTTCTACTTTAAGCATATCTCAAGGGGGTTTCATGCAATTCATTTTTATCTTTCTGTCTTATTCATGGGCAAAATAATCATTTGATCAAAAATCCTGATCAACTGTTAAAGTAAAAGGGGTGTTGTGCAATTCATTCATTTTATAAACATAAGATTCTTAAGAGTTATAGTATGCTAGTATCATAAAAGTAAATGCTTTTTATATATAAACATATATGGGTATGAATATGATTAAGTGTGGTGGTTCAAGTTCTTATGCTATTAAACATAATTTTCCCTATTTTCTTTTATTTGGAACTGGTTATTTATTTATTTATTTATTGTTATAGTAAATCTACCATACTGTATTTAAAATCTTGAATTGTGGGTCCCATTAACAGAAAAAATGGCTTTTTTACCGCGTTATAATTAATATAAAATTTTTAACTAGTTAAAATTTTTAAAATTAATATTTTTAACATTATTATTGTTTGTGAACCATAATTCATGAACAAAAATCATAATCACCGAAGAAATGACCATAAAAGACTATAGTTTGCATCCTTTATTCGTGAATTATGATTCGTAAATACTAATGTTAATGTATAATAAATCCCATTCAACCGTAATTTTATATACTATAGTTAAGTTATTACCAATAAGTTTAAACTTTTGAATCTAACAATTATTGATATGGTAGCAAAGATAAGAGGTTTCAAGTTCGAATCCTTTCTCACTCTTTATCTATAATTCTTGTATATTTGAAATATTGTACGGTATGGGGAATCTAGCATGTGTTCGGTGTTTACCATTGTTCACGTTACATCTAAAGGGACGTGTTAACGTATCAAAAATCTCATTAATCTCAGCCTTAAAATAGTTAAAATTACTCATTTTAAAATCTGGTTCTAATTAGAAATTTCGCAAATGTTATTTTCTAGGATTTAGTTAAAACTTATATTGATTAGTTAACGTTACACAATGTTTGTGTTAACTATTAGAGAATATAATTAAGTGTTTTCTTTTCCTCAATGCTTTAGGTGACGAGTTATTATTTCTTAATAGAATCATATGCCCGTTTATTATATAAAACAAGGACCCAAGAGCCCATCAACATACAACATTCACGTACCATGAAGTATATGTATATTTAAGTGCTTCACAAGCTACAATACAAATTAATCAACAAAAATATGATCTGTGTCATAAATGTTCAACTTATTTTATTTTATTTACTTGTAATTTGGTATAACCTAGTTACAACTACAAGGCTTTGTATTTCCTAGGCACCTAATATGCATGCCAAAAAGAGTTGTGTTGAAATTAAATCAACGTAAATTTAAGTAGCATTATAATCTGTAATATTAAGTTTTATCTTTGTCCAAGCTAGAATAAATTTTTGAATCCTAATAAAATTTGAAAGATGGAATTAATTTCCTATAAATTATTCAAATAAAAAGAAACATTAAAAAAAAAAAAAAATAGGCCAAAAGGCCCAAAAAAAAAAGCACACTAATAATGATCAAAATAAAAGATTAAAAGCTCATTTCAATAATATATATATATATATATATATATTAGTTTTCCATTGTCTTTCAATATATATATATATATATATATATATTAGTTTTCCATTGTGTTTCAATATTTATTTAGACATTTACAGCTGATATTAGAAATTGATTTTTTATCCTAACATATACTCCGGTCAAGAAGTGAAAGACCATGGCTCTATTGCTATGCCCAAAAAAAAAAAAAAAAACACTCTCCCCACCCATAAATTATCCTGTTTGATACACAAGATTGAATGAAATATGTTTAAATCCGATTGGATTAAATATGATTCGATGGGATTGGATGATATTGAATATATATTATAATTTGTTTAGTGCAGTTGAGATTGAATTATATTATATTGAATTTGACTAAAATAATTTAATATTATATTAAATTAAATTTTAAATAAAAAATATTTGAATTAATTTTAAATATATTTAATGTAAATAATAAATAACAAAAAGAGAAATTAATTAAATATAATATATATTTTAAATAATATTAAAAGGTTTTAATTTATAAAATTATTTTAAATAAATTTATAATTTTAAAGATATTTAATATTATAATTATTTATTTATCATATTAATTAAAAATCATTAAAAGAACATTAAAAAAAAAGAAAAGAAAAAAAGAATCATTAAAAATAGGGGAAATTACCCACAGCCTACCTGTAAATTTCATATTTGCAAGCGTATATAACTTTTTAATTTTTTTACAATGACCTCCCCTGACTAACGGATTGACTGGATTTGACCGTTAAATAATCTTTTTGACCATTTAAAAGGTGTTAAAGGACGAAATTACCCTTGAGAACTATCAAATTGTCATGGATTGGTTTCTTAGCCAAATAAAATTACCAATATACCCTTGAAATCATATTCAACCAAAATCATCTTTAATCCCAGAAAACCTCTACTGAAAATCATCTTCAATCTCTCCTCCCTCTCATCTTCAACCAAAATTATCATCAATCCAGCAAAATCATCAACATCAATCGTCAACCCAAATTTATAATTATCAATCAATCAACAAAAATCAGTGTTCAATCATAAAAAATTCCCTAAAACAACCAATAATCAACCTTAAAACAATAAAAAACAACCCAACCCAGGACCTTCAAACTGATTCGAAGAGGATTTGAACCCAACCAAAACCCAGTTCTGGGTTCAAAGGGTTCGAATCCTATTCGAACCCAGTTCTGGGTTCGAATCCTACGAACCCAGAATTGGGTTCGCTTCGAACCCAGTTCTGGGTTCGAAGGATTCGAACCCAGATCTAGGTTCGAAGCCTTCGAACCCAGAATTGGGTTCGATTAGAAGAAGAAGAAGCAGAAAGAGAGAGACAGTGACCAGTTAGAAGAAGAAGAAGATGAAGAAGAAGAGAGAAAGGAGAGAGACGATGAAGAATAGAGAGAGAAATGAGAGAAATGAGAGAGATGTGTTTTTATTTTAAATCATTTTTTAAATTTATTTATTTTTTCTCAAACTAATCTCCACCATCCATCTTTAGATGGATGGTGGAGATCTAATTAAAAAATATTTTAATTAAATTTTTAATTTTTTTTTTAAATTAATCTCTATCGTCCATTTTCAAATGGACGGTAGAGATTTGATTAAATTTATTTTTAATTTATTTAAAGTTTTTAAAATTTATTTTAAAAGAAAATTTAAAAAATAAATTTGTTGAGGGGTAATTTCGTCTTTTAACACCTTTTAAACGATCAAAGAGATTATTTAACGGTCAAATCCAGTCAATCCGTTAGTCAGGGGAGGTCATTGTAAAAAAATTAAAAAGTTATATACGCCTGTAAATATGAAATTTACAGGTAGGCTGTGGGTAATTTTCCCATTAAAAATATAATATTAAAAAAGTCAAATTCCATTTGTAAAAACCTACCAAAGTGGATCTCCATGTCCCATGCAAGTGGGATTTTACAGCAGGACCCACATGATTTGGGAAAACATTTTCTTCCTTCCACCATTGCTCCAAACAATAGTTGGGAGATTCTAATTCCCGAACCCATGGGCTTTGTATTTCCTAGGCACCTAATATGCATGCCAAAAAGAGTTGTGTTGAAATTAAATCAACGTAAATTTAAGTAGCATTATAATTTGTAACATTAAGTTTTATCTTTGTCCAAGCTAGAATAAATTTTTTGAATCCTAATAAAATTTGAAAGATGGAATTAATTTCCTATAAATAGACTTGACGTGTTGAATAATTCAAATAAAAAGAAACATTCAAAAAAATATAGGCCAAAAGGCCCAAAAAAAAAGCACACTAATAATGATCAAAATAAAAGATTAAAAGCTCATTTCAATAATATATATATATATATAAATTAGTTTTCCATTGTCTTTCAATATATATATATATATATATATATTAGTTTTCCATTGTGTTTCAATATTTATTTAGACATTTACAACTGATATTAGAAATTGCTTTTTTATCCTAACATATACTCCGGTCAAGAAGTGAAAGACCATGGCTCTATTGCTATGCCCAAAAAAAAAAAAAAAAAACTCTTCCCACCCATAAATTATCCTGTTTGATACGCAAAATTGGATGAAATATGTTTGGATTGGATTGGATTAGATATGATTCGATAAGATTGGATGATATTGAATATATATTATAATTTGTTTGATGCAGTTGAGATTGAATTATATTATATTGAATTTGACTAAAATAATTTAATATTAAATTAAATTAAATTTTAAATAAAAAATATTTGAATTAATTTTAAATATATTTAATGTAAATAATAAATAACCAAAAGAGAAATTAATTAAATATAATATATATTTTAAATAATATTAAAAGGTTTTAATTTATGAAATTATTTTAAATAAATTTATAATTTTAAATATATTTAATGTTATAATTATTTATTTATCATATTAATTAAAAATTATTAAAAGAACATTAAAAGAAAAAAGAAAAAAAGAATCATTAAAATATAATATTAAAAAAGTCAAATCCCATTTGTAAAAACCTACCAAAGTGGATCTCCAAGTCCCATGCAAGTGGGATTTTACAGCAGGACCCACATGATTTGGGAAAACATTTTCTTCCTTCCACCATTGCTCCAAACAATAGTTGGGAGATTCTAATTCCCGAACCCATGGGCAAAACTTGAACTAAATTTTTTTTTCTCAAAAAAAAAAAGAAAAGACTTGAACTAATTTTTAAATATGAACGTACAATAAATATAACAAAATAAATAGATAAGCTAAATAATAATAAACTAGTATCATCTAGTTGTAGCTATAAATGAAAATTAACGAAACAAAAACTATATATATATATATATACAAATTAAAATGAAACTTTCCACTCTTATAGATCTCAAAAATTATCTATAGCGGAATCTATATTGAATTTCTCTAATGTTTTTATATTTTACAATTTTTTACACTATAATTTATGAATTTTAATTGTATAGAATTTTATTAAATATGAAATTACATCAAAACTTATGACAAAATAATTAAAGTCTACGAGGAACAATGTCTTGATATTCACTTAAATATAAATAAAATAAAATAAAATGATTAAGTAATAAAATCATAAAAATTAACATAAATTCAAATGTAGTAATCAATGTAAACACACAGCTATATAAAATTATTACTAAAATTCAACGATTCAAACAAGTCAAACCTGAATTCTTCTTTGTGTGTTTGATGTAGAAAAAAGCAATTATTGATGAACCAACTCAACTTTTCAAACCAATATCTGGAAAAAAAAAATGAAGAAAGTTAAAATTTTCAAATATAAACTCATCAAAGGAAAAGTGAAATATAAATTCGTGAATTAAAGAACTTTAAAATCTATTAAACTATATACCCAAGATCATATAATCGAGAGGTAATATTTGTTATTGGTTGAAATTGTGGCTATGAGAAAGAGAACAAGAAAAATAAACAAGGGTTTAAGTTAGGGCTAATTAGAAAGGGAAAATATAAAAGTAAAAATCAATTGATTACTTTAAAAATTGTAGATTAAATTATTTACTTTCTTTCATTATAAAAGTTACATGCAATAATAATAAAATTAAAAAGTTTAATTATTCACTTTTAAGGAGTGAACTCCAAAGTATTCGCAATTTTATATTTTTTTGTTAAAAAAGAAATCCATTAAAAATTTATTAAACTTAAAATTTTTCGTTCGCCTGGGGCCATAGCCCAACCAAGCCATATAGTGGCTTCACCACTGCATATCAGCAGAACTAAAAATAGTTATTTTCATTGAAAAATTTGATTTGTCAACAATAAATACAAAAACATAAAACCATAGAATCATGAAATTAATAAATGAAAAATTAACAATAGAAATAAACATAATTTGAACGTACCTGAATTTTTTTCTTTTTTTCTTTTTTTTACAGTCTTAGAAATGAGAATAGCTTGATATCTGAAATTGCAGTACAAATAGAGTTAACAGTAACAAATTTGAGAGAGAGTTGGAGAATTGAGAAAATTAGATAAGAGTCCTGAAAGTTTCAAAAGTGACACAAGTCGTACTGTGGTAATGAATTGTAGCGACTGATTGTGTGGTGTCTAGGACATGTCTGGGGGCCACCATGACTAGAAAATATTAGTTCTCAGGCCCACAACATTATCGTTGAAGTCTAAAGTAATGGTCCCACTGACAACTTTTACCATTGAATTATTTGACGCTTTCATAAACTTAAATGAATGTTGCAACGAAAAATCGGTTGATGGGATTTTTTTTTCTCCCTTTTGGCAATAGAGCCTCCCTAATTAAAAACAAGAAAATATCTTTTCTACTCAAGTTCATAATATTTTTGTCATTATAAATAAGTCATAGCAAAAAACAATAAAAAATAGATTAAAAATAAAATAAAATTAATTAATCTAAAACTAATGAAAATTTAAAAAGTAAAGTGAAAATATAGAGAAAATCATTGCCATAGTCATTATAATCTCACTGGCGGAGGAGGTGGCTCATTCAGGATCTAATCTAGCTATGGAGAAGCCATTCCCTTAGGTTGGAGGTGGCTGATAAGAGAGGTAAATGAGCGTTTTGTGTTTGAGCAATCTGACAGTGAGTTTTTATTTTTTAATTTTTAGCTTTCGGCATACATTTTGAATTTTGGTTCAATTAAATGGAAGAAAAAAGCAAAAAAAAGTTGGAAGTGGAGATGGAGAGGTCGATGCTAATTAATTGAGTTGGAATAAGTAAGAGGGAACAAATGAAAAAAATAAAACCAAATGAATTACAATAAATGGTGTCCATCAACTATAAAATGGTTATAAATGAATTAAGCAAAGTTCTGCAGAATTACAAGTTTTATTTGTCAACAAATAAATTTAAAAAAATAAAACCATAGATTCATGAAATTAATAAATGAAAAATTAACAATAAATGTAAAAATAATTTTGAACGTACCCGGAGTTGATATTCGTAGAAATGAGAGTAGCTGGATATCTGAAACTCGAGAACAAATGGAGTTAACAGTTACAAATTTGAGAGAGAGTTTGAGAATTGAGAGAAGTAGAGAGAGTTTTGAAAGTTTTTTTTTTTTTTCTTTTTTGTGAGAGCAGAGTTTTGAAAGTTCTAAAAGCGACACAAGTGGTATTGTGGTAATAAATTGTAGTGATTGATACAATTTGATAGTCCTCTCCTCCGCGTGGCGTCTGGGACATGTTTGGGCCCACCGTGACCGCAAAATATTAATTCTCAGGCCCACAACATTATTGTTAAAGTCAATAGTTACGGTCCCATTGGCAACTTTACCATTGAAATATTTGATGCTTTCATATGTGAAAGACTTCATTTTAATACATTAAATTTGAAAAACTACCACTTTTAAAGTTTTTTTAAAAATAGTTTTTTCATCTTTAATTTTTTTTCAAGCTTTTTTAAAAAATATAAACCATCTATTAACTGATGGTCACTATTAACAAAATATATAAAAAAAAATTTTACCCTTAAATGTTATTAGTGATATATAAATTACCGGATTATCCTCATAAAATAATAAATTTATAAGTTAAATTTTTTAAGATATCCTTCAATTTAAGTTATTAAATTATTTTAAATTACTTAAAATCATTATTAACTGTCAGTAGACTGATGGTTTGAAATTTTTTAAAAAGTTTTGAAAAAATTAGTGATAAAAAGATTTTAAAGAGTTTTAAAATTTTGGTATTATTTTTAAATCTTGAAGACTAAAATAAAATTTTGCCCTTTCATAAGTGCATTGCATGGAAAGCACACGACAAAGCAATGAATGATAAAATAACTCTAAACTTATTCAAAACACATAAACCTCCTAATAATTATAATAATGAAAAAATTGCATTAACATTCCTTGATTTCAAAGCAATGTTTTAGAACTAACTAGTCGATCGACGACCTAGTAAATAGCGAATACTCAATTACTCGATAATCGTTGACTGATGATCAAACTTGATCAAATAGGTAATATATATATATATATATATTATTTCCCCTACAAACCAAGATAAACAACAACAATAATTGGACAGCCCCTACAATTGCAGTACACTATCAGTTGAGCTCTCTTTTTCTATTTTATCTCCTTGTTTTTATTGTTTTCAACTTTGAAGAATAATTATTAGCTTTAATCTCTAATGCAATTAACATATGAAAATTACAAAGAAAAAATAATGTGCAAATGATTACAAGTTATATGACATAAAAAATAAATAAATAAATAGCAAACAATTAACATAATGAAAGTAACAAAGCAAAAAAATAATAATAATTAATTAATAGAATAAGTTATATCATTTGTAAAGAAAACAAAACACAAATAAGTGATTAACAAGTTAGTAACTAATATAAGGTAAAAAAAAAAAAAAAAAAACCTACTAGCACGATAATGACAACAACACGACGACAAAGGCAGACTAGTGAAGGTGACAATAGCTAAGGGTTACAAAAGAGGGTCAATGGTGGGTGTCTTCGAATGGGCATTTGGGTGAAAAAGAGTTGTTGTTGCAACTTTCTTTTTTCTTTTTTTTTTTCTAAAATTGATTTAGAGATATCAAAACGATGCTGTTGTGGTGTCTTAGGTTTAAAGAAAAAAAAAATCAATGTTGTAAATCTCATTCGCCTAGTGGCTAACGCCTAGACCGCCTAGCGGTAGATGGTGGAAGTCTGTTGAACAAACTCAACAACATTTTTGCAAGTTTTCTGCTTTTATTAGCAATTCTTATTCCCAATATCTACCATTCCATCTCAACATATTCATCAAAATACCCCAAGGGCACTTTAGTAAATGGATATATAATAGTTAAATAAATATTAATAAAAATAAAAATTATATAAATCAAAACACTAACTAGTTATCTCACATTCTCTCTCTCTCATACGACTTCTGTTTCTTCCCTTTTCTTTCTTTAACATCATCGTCACCTCTCTAAGGTCATGAACTGCGTCGTCATTAAAGCCAATTTCTCTAAAATCATCGAGGTTGATGTGGATAGGTTCCAATGACAGGTGAGCGACGGTTGAAGACGATCGCAACTAGTGACAAGTAAGCAATGAACAAACTGGTTTGGGGTTTGGTATGGAGATTGGGGGTTGGGTTTGTTATGGTGATTGGATTTGGGGGTTGGGGTTAGGGTTTAGTGTGGTGACTGGAGGTTGATTTTTGAAGTCTAGTTCGAGAGATTGTTGAAGTATAGTGCGGAGAATGGTTTGGGAAGATTGTTGAAGTATGTTATTAATTTTTCTTAAAAAGTAAAAAAATAAAATAAAATAAAAGGCTTCACACGCTCAACTGCGGAGCTCAAGTTGTCTTACTTGGTTCAATTTGGTGACTACTAGCCTTTGGCGAGTAAGACCCCCAATTTGGGGTTCTCAAGTTGGTGGAACCCCACTGACCGAGTTCTCAGCAAGTAATTGAACCTACTTGCCGAATTTTACAACAATGATTTTAAGTGAAATAAAATCTATATACAAAAAATCTTTTAAGCAGTTTTAATTATTGACAAGCCTTAACCAATGAAAATTCATTTTTATCTTTTATTTTCAATTAAAAAAGTGATAATAACCTATTATCTAATCAATTAATAGACTATTTTTAATAGTTAAATATTTTTATGAGTTATAAATAATTAAAAAGGAAAAGATTAGTAAAAAACCAAACAAAAAAAATCAAACAACAAAAAATTAGAAAAAAAAACAGATAAAATAAACTGAAAAAAAAAAAGATCAAATGAAATAAAATAAAATAAAATAAAAAACCAGATCGTGCTCTTCAGTAAGAACTCCTTCAACAAACCCCACAAAACACCTTCCACGTACACCATTAAACACATTTTATGAACACTATTTAACACATTCACAAATCACACTCTTCATAAAATAGTTCATCATCTCCTTCTTCTATATCTTCCCTTCTCTCATAGACAAATCATCAAAATTCAAAGAAATTGAAACCGAAATCACCATACAAGAAATTTATAGAAGGAAAAAAAATATCCTTACATATAAAAATAGCAAGAAATAGATTTCAAAAAATGAATCTCCACCATTTGTTTCTTCTTTTGTTTTTATTGTTTTATTTTCCGTTTTAATTTTGTAAAATCTTCACCGTCTATTCACGGTGGATATTCAATGTTTTTTCATTTTCCAAAATTTTTATTTTTATTTTTTTAAAAAAAATATAAAATTAGGAAAGACCAAAATATCTTTTCTCCTATCAAGGTTGAGTAACTTGAGGGGGATATATTGTTATTAAAAGGTAATTTGCAATTCCTTCGTATATGAAACATAACTTTAAATGCTTTTTATATAATTATAGATAATTTCCTTTTATTGGATTATCCAATCACTTTTATTTTATATATTTTTTTAAAATACTTTTATTTTATATATTAATTCTTCATTATTGATGAATAAAAAAAGCGAACCACAAATATATTCATGAGTTACCGGCATAAAACATGTGTTAAAAACAGCGTAAAAAATGAAATCACAAAAATCACAGAGCAATGTAGATTAGGTAACAAGATTTCTATTTTTGTCAGAATTTTTTATTCATTTTTATTGTTGTAATTTATAATTAATTTCAGTTCATATTATATGATGCTTAGATTAATGTACAATAATGTTGCTAGATAGCCTTCGAGATATGATTTAGTAGCCATGACTTAATTAAGAGCTGATATACACATTTATTTACTAGTGTTTTCGAGTGAGTCCCAAGGGAAATTGAGGACATATTAAAATCACTTCATTTCCTTCACATCTCTTAGTCCTTCTCATTGGTTGTTGTTCTACCGGTATGTCTAGAATTGAACCCTATTCTTCTTTACTACCTTTGGACCTAATATATGAAATCAAAGTTTAATCCATGCATATTAAAAAAAAATGTAAAAAAAATAAAAAATATAAAATACTAGTGTTGGTAAAGTACCAAGCTTTAAAATTGTTAGAAAATTAATCTTCATACAATTAATTAAAGTAGCAGAGCCTTAAAATAGAAAGTAGAAAATTAGAAAATGACAGATGCAACTAAGGTCTCTATTACAAAATACATACACGTTTGATAGAACTTTAAAAGCATGACGACATATACAAAATTAAAAAACAAAAAACAAAAAACAAAAAACAAAAAACAAAAACCAGCAAAATAAGCAAAAACAAAAACAGCTTATAATTATCCTTATTAAAACCATAGGCCAGTAACACATGTTCCTGCTAAAACCAATGACCATTCACTAATTTTTTTACAACTTATATGAATGAAACTTCATAATACAGTCTAAAATTTCTGTGAATGTTGACATATTTGATGCTTCTATGACATTGCATGGAAATTACAAAGCAATAATGATCCTAAAAGAAGTCATGACAATTTGACCTTTGAATTTATGTTTGGGTTCTTGTAAAAGATTGGGTTCTTGTGTACAATTATTTGGTCTATGTGGGGCTCTAATTTTGCCAAGGATAATGCTTTTTTCTCCAATTATATTTGTCTGTTTTCTGAACACTAGAGTACAAAAACTATGATGATAATTTTAAGGGGATTTTAGACACAATTTTGTTATGAATTTTAATATCAATTGAGTGTACATGTATTTAATTTTGCCAAATTTAAACAATTTCATATTCATTAATGCCGTATTATTTTTCTTTTTCTTGGGTTGTTGTAGAAAATTAATCTTTATATAGAACTATTATAGCGTATATAATACAGTTAAAGATTTCTTTAATTGATTGTCTTACCCTTTTATCCCTTGTGTGAAACTGTCATATAAAAATGTTAAACGATTACTATATAATATTGTTACTATTATAGCGTCTAGAAAGGGGAAAAAAATAGATAATTGTTACTCTTATAGAGTAAATGCAACAAAATTAAGCAATATATCCCTCCAAAAGCAAATAAATTTTGTACCCTCAAGATTGACTAAAATAAAATTAATTAGCTGTCTTAAAAAATTGATGTGGAAGTTGTACCTAATTTTCATAATGAAAATTATTTTTACGATAGTAAAGTACGACAAAGAGAAATAGATCATACAAACAAAACCTGAAATTGAAAGCACACATTTGTAAATGTTATCATGTAACTTATAGTGGGATCGTATAAATGGATATAAATAACTATATAAATTGATATGTGATCAAATCAAGGAATACAAATGACCTTAAGTTGAATATGTATTGCCTCACTTATTAGTAAACGTTACACGTATAGTGATCACAAGCAAACAATAGAAAAGAATGTTTACATTTATTATTAGAGCTATTAGTATGTTGTATAGACATTGCAAGATATACTTACTTTTGAATACAAACAGAGAAGCAGTTCAAAATCATATGAAACAACTTTTAGTGCAAATGTTAGGCCCGAATCCTAATGAATTTGGTGGAATTTTAAAAACATAAATGGAGCTCAAATGAATAATCAAAGGGGGCCCAATCAAAGAGCCCAATTAAAGAGCCCAAATTTTAAATGGGCCAAACTTTTTTAAAAGAGCCCAAATTGAAGATTAGTGCATCTCTTTTCTTCATTAAATGAACTCATTTTTTAAGAGATCTTATCCTGTGTATATTAGAGACAATTGGGCCGTGGGCTTTAAAAAAATTAGAAAAAGAAATGAAATGAAAAGGCCATACAATTATTGAAGTAGAGAGTGGCTGAGAGACTGCGAGAGAGAGATGTTAGTGGGCTGAGATTGTTTAAGAAAAAAATAAGGGACAGGTGTTGTTTGATCATGCTTTGCATGATGAGGCACCGGATTACTTGCATAAGAAAGGGGGATTAAGAATCACAGTGGTGCCGCAGTGGCAGCCCCACGCCTTGCTCTTGCTTATGGGAAGGGTTCGATTCACCACATTCACAAATTTGTGATCAAATTTCTCCCTTTTGGGAGGTCTAGTTTTGAGTTCTACCATCAGAATCCCGATCAAGAGAGTTCGGTATAAAGTATACTTATAATATATGTACAAGATATATGTCAAAAAAAAAAAAAAGGGAAGAAAGGGAGATTAAGGCGGTCACACAATAATCAATATATATATACATATATGCACTCATGAAAACCATGTTCAATTAGAAGCATAACAAACACAAGGTCCGAGTATGGGCAGCAAACAACGAGAAGAATAAACATCAAACAGAAGGAAGAAACTAGAAAAAGAGAAAGGGAAAAATAATTGGAGCAGATTTTGGGCTGATTTCGGTGGGTAATTATTTCAGTTTCGGATTCAATTTTCTTATTTGAATCAATTACTTGATGCATTTTCGAAGCAATATTCTGACTTGGTGACTTTCTTTGATGTACCGAGTTTTTCATTCTCGTAGATTACTTGGAATCAAAGAGACGGCTCTTGAACACAAATTCTTGTAAGTTTAATAGAAATTAGAAATGGATCTCTCTATATTCAGTGGTATGTTGTGGTTCTATTTGAACGTCCTCTTTAGATATCACTAAATTAGTAAGATTTATGAGAAAGCAAATCTAATGTTTGAATTCAGTTTTCAATCCTTTTGTTTTCTTGTCTAATTTACAGACAAGAATTGCTCTATAATTGAGTAATTAACTAATGCCAACTATTAACACATGAAATGAGACAAATAACAAACGTACGCTGCCTAATGTCCACTCTGGTTTAGCTGGAAGTGGCATATTGCGGTGTATTTGTTTCCCAATCTGCTGGGTGTATGCGGTGATCTGGGTAGCATGGATGTAGAGGTTGCAATTATTACAGTGGTTGTAATCAATTTTACAAGAAAAATAGTATCAATTTCACAAGAAAAATAGTATCAATTTCACATTTAAAAAAAAATTATTTTTTTGTTTCTTTAGGAAACTCCTTTTTTTTTTTTTTTTGAAATACCATATATGGTATATCTATTTGAATTTGAATCATTATCAAACTGAATGAACACTTTATACTATTAGACCACATTGGGCGGTGGGTTCTTTAACAAACTCTTGACGTGGGTATTTAGAGTATTAAAGTGTATTATTAGGTCCAAGTATTACATACTTACGAACAAGTACATATTTTATTATTGTTAAAAAAAAGTACTTTTTTTTAAAACTAAAATGTACAGTATTTATTGTTTAAAAAGTAAGTACAAGTTCTTTTTTTTTTTTTTTTTTTAAACAGCAGTAAGTACAAGTTTTTATATGTTTAAAATGATTCCACATTTGTTATCCAAAAACTTGGGTTGGTTTTCTATTTAAAATAATAAATAAATACTAAAAAATATATTGAAATAATTTCTTACTTTTAATTTAAACCCAAATCATTGAAAATAATTTTTGAAGTAATTGTTATCGTGTAATATAGTTCAGTAATAAAGACGTTTTATGCATTTGGTAATATTTTAATTTTGAATTCATCCATATGGTATCTTCAATTTAAATAATAATAATAATAATAATAATTGAAGTAAGTGGTGAGAGCACTTGTTTACTACATTCATAATAGATAAGTGAGTGTTTTATTATGTACATTTATCGGCATAAATAAAAAGCATGTTATATGATTAAATTTTCAAATTTCTTATTGTGCTAAAAAATAGCACCAAGATTGAAAGCCCAATAAGAGTGCAATAGGCTAACCAACCTAAAAGCCCAGATGAAGAATGAAGCGGTCTAAAGTCGTTTGTACCATGAGATGTCAACTGGAACACCAAATGAGTTCAATTACACCAAGACATTGAATCAGCTTGGGATACGGAGCTCACATAAGGCATAAGTTGAGGTCATAGTCATAGAGCAGCCCATGACATGTCCTCATCTTGCTATCCATAATAGTGAGAAAGACTCGAAAACAGAAAATTTTCTACTAATTGGCAAAGTTGACATATTTCTTTATTTCAATGAATCTTAGGAAAAAGGAAAATAACTTCATCAAATAGGAAGATTTCTATAATGCATAGAAAATCTCCTTGAATAGGAACCTATCAGCATCACATTATAAGTCAAATATAGATACAATTAATTATAGTTTGATTTAGTATCTAATGGTGTGTTTACTTCATGGATTAGAAAATGAGAATGAGGAATGAGATTGATTGATGGTGTTTATTTGCTTAAAATTCATTTTGTAATGAGAATGAAAGTGTAGGTTTCATATCAATTTAGGGTTGTGGAATAGGAATCTTATTCCCTCCACCCCACTTGAGAATCTGATTCTCATTCTCAAATTCAATATAAAAAGTCCCTTATATATATATATATTTAAAAAAAGAAACCTATTTTGATAATTCTATCTTTGCCGTTGAATTAATTTATTGTACTCGATTGTTTTTATATTTATAAATATGAATATTTACATATGCTAAAAGATTTCAAAAAAAAAAAAAAAAAGTG
Organism: Nephelium lappaceum; assembly: GCA_021234005.1. Taxonomy (NCBI): domain Eukaryota; kingdom Viridiplantae; phylum Streptophyta; class Magnoliopsida; order Sapindales; family Sapindaceae; genus Nephelium; species Nephelium lappaceum. The sequence continues at coordinate 28,427 of JAIZFV010000068.1, forward strand.
TTGGTGCAAAGTGTTATATTTTATTCCAATGATTTGTTGTTAGCACTCAAATTTTGTGATGAATTGAAAAATGTTACATATTGATAGTAGTTGTTATTACCATTGCCAAGGTTGCTAAGCTACTACATTTACAAAGGCAAAGCCAATTTAGGTAACATTTTATATAAAAAAAAGAAAAAAAAAATCACGCCTTGATATACAATATAGATTCATGATATGTTCTTTCATAAAAAATACACACACACACACACACACACACACACACAATATGCTTACAATAATATGGTTAAGAAAATTCATTTTTTTAGCTTATTATGACGAGTTACTTGACAAAATTATGACATTTCATCTTAAATAATATTTTGCATACTGTAATTAATCCATAATTTTAATCAAGAACATTTTTGTAATTTGTACTTAATCCATTTCGATTCTAAAGTAAAGTAAACAGTTCAATGAGAATACTGCTGATTTTGATTCCGATTCCTATAGTTGAAATAAACAACTTATTTCGATTACAATATATCATTCAAATTCCAAACCATTCCGATTTAAGATCATTTTGATTCTCATTTTGATTCCTTCAATCAAAGTAAAGGCACCATAGGTGTTTAATATAGTTTCATGTAAAATAGGAAAGATAAATTTTAATCTTTTCTATATCGTAGTAGTCATATTGTATATAAATAAAGAACCCTAACACTATATAAAGGTTCCTTCGTATGTACAAACAAGCATTGTATATCCCGATAAGCCTACCAACATCCTAAAAGAGATCTTATACGTTGGTCAGCATCCTTTCTTCTAGTGGAAACTCTGCTAAACCTAATTTTCTCCTAGCAATAATATAACTATGGACGCAAGCATTATTCTTTAGGTCGAACCATGTTCAAAACTTGCTTGCCTCCTTTGTCTCCTTATCTCTCTCTCTCATATATCTCTATTACTTTATTGTATTTCTTTGCATTCATTCTATTTATCTTTTTGCTTATCATATTAACACTATCATCATATTTTGTTTAACTTCTTGAATTTCATTCTAATGACCGTTTTTACATTAATCTAGGTGTTAACTGATTTTTGATGTCAACATTACTCAGACTTCTAATTATTAATATCACATTATCTGAAAATTAATAAATAATTAAAAAGGAAACAAGATCTCACTTTTGTAAAAACCACAAAAGAAACTGAAATTAAACAAATAAATGAGTACCAATGTAAATTACCCTTATAATTCCCATACCACAAAAATACCCCTCCAATTCTCCTCCAAATCATAAGCCAAACAAAATAAAACAAAATCTCCTCCATTACTAGGGACAAAACCGTAAATTCTCATTCATAAAATGATCAGAATAGGCCGAGTCAACTCATTGTGAGTGCCCTCCCAATCACCACCAGCCAATGCACTTAATCATTTGGTTATTCGATCGCTACAAATCTCTTCATTGCACTTTTCTCTTAAAATGCTTTTATATTTTTTATTTGATAGAAATAAATATATTATTTCATTCATTGATATCAAAACTACTAAATTACCCCTCCACAATCACAAACTGTCATTAGTCAACGATTGTCAACTATTTGATAGGGTGTTAGTGCAATTAAGTTTATACTTTAGGATGCAGTATAACTTTATTAAAAGTCAGCGGCGTTATTGTAATTTGCCCTTATAATAACCGGGTTGTGTTGGATTCAGAGTTTACCCAAACCATGTGGGTTATATTTGACACAGCCCATTGCAATGTGCATGAGTCCGGGTTGACAATTTGATCCGGGAATCACAACAATTCATCGGAACTTTCACCATCCGTGCAGTGAAGCGTTTCTCTTCTCACATGACAGAGTTCGATTCCTAGTGGAAATGTTGGCTATTTTAGTCTGCAGATTATTAGTTCAGATTAATGAGTAAGGTTGCTTTCTGATATATCTACAGTAGAACTGACTTCTACGAAGCTGATGCAATCTAGTGGGTATTCTTATAGCGGAAACCAATGTTAGACTCAAAACTTACAAATGATTGCGCATAGTTTACCTGTACCTGCCATAGTTTACCCTCTAATTTAATTCCATTTCTTTTCTCATTCAAATGATTGCGCATTAATGTGTTCTACGAAATTTTTGCATGATATAAACATCTTTCGATTTTTATGTTTTATTACTTTAGTACTGACCACTGTTAGAACGTTTCAATGTGTTCAATTGGATTTTATGAATTTAGGGAAAACTGCTTTGTAGACTATAGGTTGAGTGAAGCAGATCCTGACCTGAGGAACCTGAATTATTCACAACGATAGGCTGATAGGCAGTCGAGCTTATTGCATTACAGAACTTTAGCCATGGTGGAGGCAGTTGGTTCATCTCTCACAAACAAATACAATTACCTGGTATAAGGTAAACCTAGTCCATTTAATGAAATTGCATGCAATTTTTCTTTTCATTTACTTTTCTATGATTTCACATAAACATAAATTTCATGTTCTTATATGCCATGGTAAAGATGAGTACACATATGAACTTGAAAGTGGAAACCCTTTGCCAAAAAAGAGCTTTGGCAGCATTTTACTTGGATGAAAAGAAGTGGGGTGTTGATTTTTAACCGCTGTCTGGTTCTCCTGCTACTTTTGAGCTGTAAACTGCAATTCTTAATCTGTATGGTTGGATTAGTTGTCCTATATAATTTTATATTTGTTAATTTTCATTGCTAATAATAATTGACAATGTAAGGATAGGTAAAATGATGCCTTCTTGTGACTACCCGGGGTTTGAACTTACCTCATGGTAGACGTTTGTCACATGGGCTTATAATTGGTAAAAGACTTGCTTCCAGAACCTCAATTTATTTTGAGCCAATGCCTTATCAACTTCATGAATCTAAAGGTAATGCCGCAATATTTGAGAGGAGTGTAATGACAGTTGGCTTGCTGGTTTTCAATTTCTGTTTGGTTGTTAAACAGGACTTGTTGATTATAATGTGCTTGAGAAAACAGCTATATTATTTTGACCCAAACTTATTATTGCCAATGTCTGTGCCTGTCCTTGAGATTTTATTATCCTCGCTTGAGGAAGGTTAGGATTTTTGCTAGTTCTGTCCTACTACCAGATAGCAGTGTAAGCTACTGAAAATTTCTTTCTATGTTTGCATATTTTTCCCTTCTTCAGTGACTAACTACGTAGAATCAATATGCATTGAAAGATTGCAGATGCTGTTGGTGCTTTTCTCTTGATAGATATGGCTCATATAAGAGGGTTTGTTGCTGCCTCTGTCGTTGGTGACCCCCTTTGAGTACTGTGATATTGTAACGACAGCAACACAGAAGGTATTGTTAATGCGCTGAACTGCTTGTATTGTATGCTTAAAAATTTCAGAATTGTTTCCCCAACCTCTCTTGATAATTTCTTGTTGCAAATGGCATTCAACACCTTCCTTGAATCCAGATTTGGTTTTTCTCTTTAGATTCCAGAAAAATGGGAAAAAAAAAAAGTTTGTTTCATATATCAGAGAAATTTGTTTGTACTCACCCAAGCAGATTATTCTTCTGAGTAATTATTTGTTTTCGTTGTTTTAATATGCAAGTAAATGATCTGAAACCGTACAATACCTTTCTCTTGGTAATTCTTAAATTCCGGGGACTGCGCATGCCTCAAACAAACTGCAGGGACACCAATGGTACGGTTACGAGGACTGACCCGCACATATAATCCTTTAGTATATCCCACAAATCTTCAAGAACTAAAAAGCATAAAGTAGAACGCTAAGAAAAGCCAAAAGATAATATATAATTTAGAAAAGTAGTAACACAGTGAGACAGACAAGTCTAACTAACCTGAAAACCTGGAAAAAATAGTTTAATGGCAGATAGTAATTCCACTCGAAGGACGGAATCTTTCTTGACGAATATCATGCCACCTCTTGGACCTCTCAAAATCCGGATGGAGATATCTAACTGAATTTAGTTATTCTGTCCTGTAGGTGGCTTTTTGAGTGCAGAGATCTTGCAAGCCGATTGATTGAATTAGGTTACAAGCAGGGTTTCTGGTGGCAGTGACAATCATCTAGTTCTTGTAAGTCTGAGGCCAGTGGTAGTTTTTCAGTTGATTATATTTTGAGTTTCCATATCTGCTGCTGGTTTCTCATTGCCCTTTTAATTGCTGCCAATAAGTGTTCCTAACTAACCACCATTTTTTTTTACAAAGTGAAATAATTCTAGTTTTAAGAGAAAATAATTATATCAGAAAAAAGGAAGAAATTATGTTGTGACATAATGTGCTATCAAAGGTATAATAAGTCTTATGAGACATGCCTCTAAGTGTATTTATGTTCATAATTAACAAATAACTTGTCCATCATGTTGATCTTGAATGTTACAATTTTTTTTTTTTTGGAACTATGAATTTGAGAAATTTTTATCAATAAAATTTAATTACTTTGTAGATATAACTTTAATGTAAAAAATTTCACTGGAAGTAATAATGTAATAACAATATTTCATTTGGAAGTAAACCAATATAGGTAACAGTGCTTACGTTACTAAACCAAAGTAGAAGGAGACAGCAGTTATTTTAGTTATAGTTTAGTGCTAAAAAAATTCTATCTAATACGTAATAGTTTGATGGAAGATTTTGAAAGCTGAGGTTCAATGTTGAGCATATGATCTTTTTCATGCATGTTAAAAAGGAAATTAATGCTTTTTCTTTTTTTTTTTGGTTTTTTTGGAATGAAAAATAAATTAATGCTTTCTTTGCAACAAGAGAAATTTTGATTTGCCAGTTTTATCTCGAGCATGAATTTTGATGGTGAATATCAAGAATTATTAGATTGAGTTGATGAATTCTGATAATTCATTTAAATGCTTTATCATCTTGATGCTTAGATCTAAAGTTACATGACACATAAAATTAGATGCATATGAATTTTGATTTATTAATGCTTCTAACATGTTACGTGGTGGTGGAAAGGAGGAAAAGAAAAAATGCAATTCTGCAAGAGTTTAATAGAGAGATCTGTTTTGAATATAAAGATGTAAAATCCATAATGCTAAATTACAAAATTCTACAAAATGATGTTAGGATGATACCTACAAATGCAATTCTGTCTACATTACAATAAAAATGATACAATTGCCTATAAAGAATCTTTTCACAATTAGACGCACAAAATTCATTAGTAGGAGTGGTTAAATATTTTTCTTACTTTTAAGAGGTCAAGATTCAAGTCTTACCTTTGTTCTAAGTCTTATTTTGTCCTCAAATATATAGATAGTTTTCCTTGAATTTAATTTTTCATCCCCATTAAAAAAATAAAATAAAAAAGCCCTCTTCACTGTTAGATTTGTTATGGATTTTATGATTTAAAGAGATATTTATTTTTAACTTCACAGGACTCGAGGCGTTATGGTTTTAATCCTGCCAAAATTTTCCATTACATTCCTTTTGTGATGTGTAGGCAGGTATACAAACTCTTCGACTCTAACTTCTTTTTTTTTTGCTTCTCCAAACAAAATCTGTAGCTAGCATGTTTTTGGTTAGGATAATGTATTTTATATTAGTTGTTCGTTACTTTAATTGTCTAACAACCGTTTAAATTCGATTTCTTAACTAAAATTCATTAAATTCACATACTTTTAATTTAATTAATACTCACTTATATTTAATCTATGTCTAAACATAGAGTGATTATATTTATATATATATGACACATTCTAGTATACATTTCAGTATACATACACTTGATAAAAAAATATCTGATTGCATTCTAAAATGTGCTATTATAATTTATTATATGTGATTACAGTTAAATATGTGGGATTATAATTAATATATGTGATCACATTTAAAGTTTTATTAGTCGTGATAATATTTACTGACTGTAATAAAATATGTTTAGTTATAAGTACATATAATAAATTACAATAACACATTTTAGAATACAATCATGCATTTTTTTTGTCAAGTATATGCATATTCAAATGTACCCAAAGAGACGTATATATATATTTGTATATATATATATGTAGTGTTTTTATAATCAGTGCCTCATAACTTTAAAAAAGTAGGACGAATCAATCAAATTCATTCATTGCATCCTCTCTCCTAAACAATTTTTTTCTTCTATTTAATTCAAATGTAATGGATGAATTTGATTGGTTCATCATAACTTCTTAAAGTCAGAAGACATTGATGATAAAATTATTTTATAATTCTAAGTGTCTCATGACTTTAAAAGTTAGGACGAACCAATTAAATTCATCAATTACATTTGAATTAAATAGGAGAGAAAATTTGTTTTAGGTGAGAGAATGTAATGGATGAATATGATTGATTCGTTCTAACTTTTTAAAGTTAGAAAATATTGATGGTGAAATTCTTAATATATATATATATATATATATAAACAAACAAAAATATTATTTTGATTGACCCCAATTCGAGAGTCTCCTAATCAATGTATGAAATCACATTTAAGAAAATTAAAAAAGAGAGAGAAATAACCTTGGAGTTACCCCAGTTTCAAAGTCTCCTAAATAAAGTGTGAAGGATTACTATGGTGGTTGTGAGTTAAATCAACTGACTTAGTCAAACTTTTAAAAAAACTTATATGCCAATCAAAGCCTTCTATTTGCTCTCAATTGGATAGAATATGTAGAATTTTCAATTTTTTTTTTTTTAAAACGCCTTTTTTTTTTTTTAATTTTTTTGTTGACTTACTCAAAATCTCAAATAATGTATGGCTGATGTTACTTATAACCGAAATGCACATGACAATCACTCTAAAAAATAATGGCGACTGATAATGGGAAATTTTGTAACTAATAAATAGAAAAGTTACTGAGAACGTGTAGTTGGGCAATGTTTTCATTGATTAATGTGTTTGTTTCCGTGCAAATGGTGTATGGTTCTATACCAAAATAACACATCTCCCACTATTTAATGTGTGGGTCTTCTCCTCTCCGTGTAGATCCCTGACCTTTATGTGGGGTACTCCCTCCTATATGGGAGTTATTATCCGGGCTATACTAAGAATCAAATCTCGTAAGACTCCAATTGATCCTTAGATTTGCTTAAGTTATGAAAAAAAAAAAAAAAAAAGAAGAAGGTTACTAATAACGCATGATTGATGCTTATTCAAAGTCATCATAACGTGTGTGGAAAAATCCACTGATTTCCATAGTATTGGAAATTTTGATCCGTTTTGTAGGAAATATCATTTAATTGATAACTTCTAAATTCCTAATACTTGACTATATGTCAATTTAATTTAATTTATTTTTTATTTTTGAGTTCGACTATGTCAATTTAATTGCCATCAATAGAATTGTGCTGTCTCATCTAATAGAAATCATCCACAACTTTTTATTTTTATTTTTTTTTTGACACTACTATCATTTTTTAATTCTTTTTTTATTTTATTTCTCAGTATTTATTTTGCTAAATAATTCTAAAAAATAAGGTCTGGTGACTGGCGATTAAAATAAACATCTTTCCCTTTGAATCAATGTCTACTAAATGAAATCGTCACAACCACACAAATGACAATGATATATCTTATTATAGAAGAAATTATAAATTGTTAAACGGGTAGAATGAATTCATAGGAAGAACAAAGAAAGTGAAAATATATTATGTGTTGACACAGATGGAAAGTCGTCTATAAACTTCTTTTAAAAAAGTATTAAAAAATGTTTAAATAATTTCAGGATTTCTTCTTATATTGACTTCTCATTCATTTGCTTTCACGAAAGTCACGTATTCTCTTGTGCTTTTTTCTTTTTTAACTTTTTAATATTTTACATAAAACTCACATCAATGAGACCGTGGACTGAAATTGCATCTCCTACCTCCAAGTATAATTTATTGAAGAAATGCTAATACATTAACTTGCTGAGGAAACCTATCAGAAGCTAAAATATATTATGTCTAAAAAGGTGTTATTATTTTTTATTAAAATTTTTGAAGTCATTATAATTAATTTTGGAAAAAAAAACAAATTATGATTGGAGCTAACAATCTTAAATTCTTATGGTATAAATGTGAGAGTTGGTAACTAATCTCATTAATTTGTTAATGAATTAGTGCCAAAAAAAGGACAAACAAAACAAGGGAAAAATGAAGAATAATGCCCGTACAAACAATGCAAGTGTACCTTCATTTTATAAATTGATTAATTGTTTACATCACTACTTTTAAGAGAATTTATTTTATTTTATTTTTATTTTTTAACCAATATATCATTTTCCTCCTCAAATACTGTTACGGTAATTACAGTAGTTGATTACCATTTCTTACGAGAAATAGTCAGAAACCACTCTTTACATGTTCCATATATTCCTTCCGAAGAACAGTTGCCTTACCAACTCAAGAACAGTTGCTTACAGTTCTTCACATCCCTGGTAGCTTGAGGGGGGATGTTAGAATATAACTACAATCCTTAGAATTAAACTAGGACTTTTGATGGCGATTTAACTGCTGATTCTATAGTTTAGCTAATAGCTGTACAGGTCATAATGTTTTGTACCATTTTTAACTGTATATATCAGATACAATAGCTGTAGTGAACAAGATAGGGAGAGCAATTCTGTTCTTGTCAAAGCTCGATCCCTGCAATTTCTTCTCATTATATACAAAGCCTTCAAAGTTACCTAATGCTAAAAATAAAAAAGAAGTCCATGTTACAAGAACAGAAGAACAAGGTTGCTCATCATATGATTGAGCGCCTTTTTTAGCTATCTCATGTGCTTTCATTATTATGCTCATGTTCTCCACTCCTGGCCATAGCTTCTTATGAGATCCAAGACCAAGAAACTGTGACTACAACATTAAATTATCATAAAAATTCTGCCAAATAAAAATGCAAATTAACAACAAGATAAGAGGTTGCTACTTCATACAAGAGAGTTGTCGATTAAGACATCGACTCTAATTCTTCTAGTAGAAATTACAGTAAATTTGTGCTCAGAGGACTGCATTAAACCAGAAACTTCACATTGACGTCATCCAAGATAACAGCGATATTGATCTGTATTGCATAAGAAAAAAAAAAAAAAAAAAGACTTGTTCCATGATGAGACCTGAAAATTCCCACCTAGGCATTTCCACAAAAATTGCATTGCAGCAGGTGAAAACAGAATGAATTGAAACAACAGATGAGAAGTTTATCTACACACACAAGTAAGTAAATATATACCAGCAGATACTGTTCTCATTGCTCATACTCGATGGAGACCCAGAAATTCAAGGGCTCCAAGTCTAAATGCACGAGAATACCTAACCTATATGTGGTGACATTGATCATTCCATCTACCAGAACCAACTGAGCCAAGATTCAAAAAAAGAGGATCTTATGTTTACTTTTGGAGGATCTTAGCTTGAGAAACCCAAAAATTGATCATTCGAGTTTTGTAATCATTTGAGAACTTTGGCTTCATTTGTTAATCATTTGAGTTTTGTTGGAATTTTTTTAAGGTTTTTTTTTTTTTTTTTTGTAATTTTTCATGTTTTTTCGTGTTTTGAATGTTGGGTAACAATATTTAGGTTATATTTAGTTGGATTTGATTTGAATATAGAGGTTTCTGATGAGATACAATGTTGAAAAAAATGACCGGATTTTGTGGCCTCATAAAACACGGTATCAAGTTATGTAGGGCCATAAAGCTTGGTATTGGGCTTTATGATCCCACATAATCCAATACCAAATTTTATGGTTCCATAAAATCCATCGGGTTTTATAGGGTCATAAAGCCCTATACCGGGTTATGTGGGGCGACAAAACTGGGTATCGAGTGTTATCGCCTCACAAAACTAGGTATTGAGTTTAAATTTCGTGTTTTCTAAATTTTGATTAGAAGTAACTTGATAATCTTGAGTATATAATGAAAATAGTTTATTTGAGTAGTTAAAAACAAATTTTCATGAATAAATGGATAAAACGAATTTTTTTTTGTTTTTGGATAAAAGTGAATTTGATCGAAAAGAATTTTATAAAAATAAAATTGAAGTATAAAACACATCCTTGTTGGATTCTCGTTTGTTAATACAGAAATATATCATGATTCCAATAGAATTTACATTTTAAAGCTGCAATATTCACATAAATCTTGCCCGTAAGCAATTAAGCAATACATGTATTATCTTTCAATACAAGCCTTTTTTTTTTTTTAATTATTGTGAGAGATAGGAATCAGTAGGTGCACCGGGACATCCCAACTAGGTTGGCACCTCCTTAGCACCCTCATCATCTATCCATCCCCGCCATTACATTAAAACAAGAAGAGAAACATACTACAAAAAGTTCAAAATAAAAAAATCAACAAAATAAAAAATTTGACTTTCGACAAACATTATTATAAACTAAAAAACTGCAAAAACTTGGAGTGCTCCACCACCAAATGACAGAAATGGTATTGGGAGCCTAAGAAGTTAGTGAATCCACCACATGATTACCCTCATGGTAAATATAGGTGACAATAAACTTCATCGATGACAGCAAATCTGAGTAACAAGACCGATGAGGGACTACCAATAAAGTAGAGTTGCTCTTAAGCCAATTCTTATGGCAATAAAACTCACCAGTATAAAAGTGAGCATGAATAACAGTTGCAAAGGGGACTTGGGTATCCTTTAAACCTTATTCACGCAAACCAAATCACCCAAATCATAGCTATGATAGAGGCTTTCCAAAGAGCTTCTAGTTGAGAAATGAATCTTGCCTCTAGAGCCTCTGACCAGAGATCAATAATCAAGCCATCTATTCGAATACTTTGACCCAAACTGAAGGAGATGACTTGCCACAATAAATAGGCAAAAAGACAGGTCAAGAAAAGATGGGAAATAGACTCCGAAGCCCCTCAATATAAACGATAATTAGAAACTATTAGGAAAACCTATCATTGAAGAGCACACTCCATTGGAAACAAAAGAAAACAACCATATGAACTTATATTTTGGTAATTCTTTATATAAATACAACAAAAAAATAAATAAATAAAAAACGAAGTATTACCTTTGCTGCACCCTAATACTGTTACACCCACTTATCACAATAGATACTTCATATTGGCTTTTTTCCACTTCAAAGAGGTAGGTAAAAGGCCAAGGATGATGCAATTGAAGTTGAACTACAACATTAGATAATTACAAGATTGATGCAATAGGTCAGATCAAACTTCACGAACAAATAGGAATATTACATTTCAAGTTAGCTTGTGCCACGATTCCAGTCATACTCAACTCTAAAGTCTTGTTCTGCATTGAAATGGTGCAGTTGCTATCCCACACTAAAACACAATTCATTAATGAATGGAATAAAGCAAAAAGCACAATCTAAAAGGATAAAAATGTTGTTATATCCCAAGCAAATATAATAACGTCTTTAGTTATGCTAATGAAACAATTTTTTATTACTAGACTTCCAAATGTGGTTGATGTGCTGTTTGGCCCATCTTCTGGGATTTTGCACCTCTAGTTTGTAAAACTGTGACATTCTATTTGATCTCGGCAATAAAGTGGAAAAAAAATATAACTAGGATCGTTAGAATTAAACTAGGACTTTTGATGGCACAGTAACTGCTGATTCTATAGTTTAGCTAATAGCTGTACAGGTCATAATGTTTTGTACCACTTTTAACTGTATATATCAGATACAATAGCTCTAGTGAACAAGATAGGGAGAGCAATTCTGTTCTTGTCAAAATTCGATCCCTGCAATTTCTTCTCATTAGATACAAAGCCTTCAAAGTTATCTAATGCTAAAAATAAAAATGAAGTCCATGTTACAAGAACAGAGGAACAAGGTTGCTCATCATATGATTGAGCGCGTTTTTTAGCTATCTCACGTGCTTTCATTATGATGCTCATGTTCTCCACTCCTGGCCATAGCTTCTTATAAGATCCAAGACCAAGAAACTGTGACTACAACATTAAATTATCATAAAAATTCTGCCAAATAAAAATGCAAATTAACAACAAGATAAGAGATTGCTACTTCATACAAGAGAGTTGTCGATTAAGACATCGACTCTAATTCTTCTCGTAGAAATTACAGTAAAGTTGTGCTCAGAGGGCTGCATGAAACCAGAAACTTCACATTGACGTCATCCAAGATAACAGCGATATTGATCTGTATTGCATAAGAAAAAAAAAAAAAAAAAGACTTGTTCCATGATGAGACCTGAAAATTCCCTGAAAATTCCCACCTAGGCATTTCCACAAAAATTGCATTGCAGCAGGTGAAAACAGAATGAATTGAAACAACAGATGAGAAGTTTATCTACACACACAAGTAAGTAAATATATACCAGCAGATACTGTTCTCATTGCTCATACTCAATGGAGACCCAGAAATTCAAGGGCTCCAAGTCTAAATGCACGGGAATACCTAACCTATATGTGGTGACATTGATCATTCCATCTACCAGAACCAACTGAGCCAAGATTGAAAAAAGAGGATCTTATGTTTACTTTTGGAGGATCTTAGCTTGAGAAAACCCAAAAATTGATCGGAAGCACAAGGCAAAAGGTAGAATTACGTTCTCATGAAGAAGAACACAGCAACTATTATTTGTTCCACACTTAATTAAAAAACCTACAATTTCAGGATTTTACTGATTTTTAAGTGACTACCTAATTAGATATGCCAATGATAACATTGAAAAACTTTATATTGAAATTCTGGGAATTATGCTAGTTGTCAATTTCGGCATTGAAGCATAGAAGACCAAAATCAAAAGCTATAGTGTCTTTAAATACAAATTATTAGAGACAATTGTGTAAAATACCCAAAATGCCTACCATTAAAATTGTAAATTCGTTTCTACCCACCAATTTAAAAAAAATTGTTTTTAACCTCTTAAACAAATTAATTGCAACCTATACTCATTTTACCCGGTTGTCTTTGTCTACCATGTTCTCCACCTCCATTGCTCATTGTATGAGAACTTTGGCTTCATTTGTTAATTATTTGAGTTTTGTTGGAATTTTTTAAAGTTTTTTTTTTTTTTTTTTTCAAGTTTTTTTGTGTTTTGAATGTTGGGTAATAATATTTAGGTTATATTTAGTTGGATTTGATTTGAATATAGAGGTTTCTGATAAGATACAATGTTGAAAAAAATGACCGGATTTTGTGGCCCCATAAAACATGGTATCGAGTTATGTAGGGCCATAAAGCCTGGTATTAGGCTTTATGACCCCACATAATCCAGTACCAAATTTTATGGTCCCATAAAATCCATCGGGTTTTATAGGGTCATAAAACCCTGTACCAAGTTACGTTGGGCGACAAAATCAGGTATCGAGTTTTATCGCCTCACAAAACTAGGTATCAAGTTTAAATTTCGTGTTTTCTAAATTTTGATTAAAAGTAACTTGATAATTTTGGGTATAGAATGAAAATAGTTTATTTGAGGAGTTAAAAACGAATTTTCGTGAACAAGTGGAAAAAAATGAATTTTTCTTTTGTTTTTGGATAAAAGTGAATTTGATTGAAAAGAATTTCATAAAAATAAAATTCAAGTATAAAACACATCCTTGTTGGATTCTCCTTTGTTAATATAGAAATATACCATGATTCCAATGCTACTAAAGAAACCACAATTTCATATGCTCAATAGAATTTACATTTTAAAGCTACAATATTCACATAAATCTTGCCCGTAAGCAATTAAGCAATACATGTATTATCTTTCAATACAAGCCTTTTTTTTTTTTTTTTTTTTTTAATTATTGCGAGAGATAGGAATCAGTAGGTGCACCGGGACATCCCAACTAGGTTGGCACCTCCTTAGCACCCTCATCATCTATCCATCCCCGCCATTACATTAAAACAAGAATAGAAACATACTACAAAAAGTTCAAAATAAAAAAATTAAAAAAATTAAAAATTTGACTTTTGACAAACATTATTAGAAACTTACAAATTGCAAAAACTTAGAGTACTCCACCACCAAATAACAGAAATGGTATTGGGAGCCTAAGAAGTTAGTGAATCCACCACATGATTACCCTCATGATAAATATAGGTGACAATAAACTTCATCGGTGACAGCAAATCTGAGTAACAAGATCGATGAGGGACTACCAAAAAAGTAGAGTTGCTCTTAAGCCAATTCTTATGCTAATAAAACTCATCGGTATAAAAGCGAGCATGAATAACAGTTGCAAAGGGGACTTGGTATCCTTTAAACCTTATTCACGCAAACCAAATCACCCAAATCATAGCTATGATAGAGGATATTTAAAGAGCTTCTAGTTGAGAAATGAATCTTGCCTCCAGAGCCTCCTACCAGAGATCAATAATCAAGCCATCTATTCGAATACTTCGACCAAAACTGAAGGAGATGGCCTGCCACAATAAATAGGCAAAAAGACAGGTCAAGAAAAAATGGGAAATAGACTCCTAAGCCCCTAAACACAAACGATAATTAGAAACTATTAGGAAAAACTATCATTGAAGAGCACACTCCATTGGAAACAAAAGAAAACAACCATATGAACTTATATTTTGGTAATTCTTTATATAAATACAACAAAATAATAAATAAATAAACAAAGAAGTATTACCTTTGCTGCACCCTAATACTGTTACACCCACTTATCACAATAGATACTTCATATTGGCTTTTTTCCACTTCAAAGAGGTAGGTAAAAGGCCAAGGATGATCCAATCGAAGTTGAACTACAACATTAGATAATTATAAGATTGATGCATATGTCAGATGAAACTTCACGAACAAATAGGAATATTACATTTCAAGTTAGCTTATGCCACGATTCCAGTCATACTCAACTCTAAAGTCTTGTTTTGGATTGAAATGGTGCAGTTGCTATCCCACACTAAAACACAATTCATTAATGAATAGAATAAAGTAAAAAGCACAATCTAAAAGGATAAAAATGTTGTTATATCCCAAGCAAATATAATAACGTCTTTAGTTATGCTAATGAAACAATTTTTTATTATCAGACTTCCAAATGTGGTTGATGTGCTGTTTGGCCCATCTTATGGAATTTTGCACCTCTAGTTTGTAAAACTGTAACGTTCTATTTGATCTCGACAATAAAGTGGAAAAAAAATATATGTATCATAACCAAAGTTTTTTCCAGTTGAATTGAAATGAAACAACACAATAATAGTAATTACATATCTATTTTTAAAATGTTTTACAATATTACCAATATCTCACTAACATTTCAAATTACTTTTCACAAAGTATAAGACCTTAAAATTAAACTTAAAACTGTAATATGATTACCATATAAATTTGGAATTTGGCGTACCTACATATGTATGCTTAAAATGATGTTGGATACATTGGTCCCTCTAGCTCACCCTTTGAATCCAGGAACATTCGTTAATTGACAGCGTTCTTCCAAGTGGACCACAAATGTAATTCATTGAGATTGAGGATCAATGCCCTTAAACCTTTAGTCGCCAACTCATTGAGATAATTCTCCACAAAATAAGCCAAGTCTCAAAGATTATTTGGCCTATTATTAACACAACAATCACTTCTCCTCTGCATTTATTAAGCACTACCTTAATCACAGATATTCATGTCGTTCCAATCTGTCAAACAAGATCTTAAGGAAGGCAAAGAAGTAGAGCTCTGCTAAGTTCATGGTTTTGTTTTATCCTCGGAAAAAAAAAAAGACATAAAGAAAAGATTTTCAATTAGATAAGGATTAGATTGAAGAAAGAATAGTTTGAAAATTTGAAAATTGCTATGCATTCTACTTTTAACTTAGTAAGAACATAGAAACTATAATCCATCGTTAAATTATTACATTACTTTTTCAAAAAATTAAATAAGATAATCACATCTCATCAGTAAACTATATTCAACTAGATAATGCCAATACCAATATGTACTGAGTTTTAACCAATAAAGTCCCTAAATTTGGCACTGAAAATAAATATTTGGGGGAAAAAAAAAAAACAAAAAGAAGAAAAACAAATACCAATAGGCTGGCTTGCGGAGTGAAACAGATTTGGTAACTTATATTAAAGTTTAAAAGTTGAATATATATACTTACTTGAAACTGGGTGAGAACAAGATGTTTATGTGAAAATTTGAATCCTCTACAAACACTGCAAGTCTCCTTTAAGTCCACCTCATCAATAAAATGACATAGTTACCTGAAAGAAATCCAAATATGGCAATGATATCTGAGATAACTTGGTTATATCATTTTTACAACTGAAAGCAGATTGTCTATTATTCAAAAGATATAAGACTTGTCATGCTGTTTTGGTCTTCAATTCTGCTAACCCTTCATCCAATTTCAATAACTCGAGACATTCCCGTGTTGGAAAAATTAAAGTTACTATATATTAAACTTAACAAAATTCTAAGTCTAATTATAAAAAGTTCTATATGACTTTTTTATCAATACTATCATAATCTTAATTACAATCATGAGTGATTACAACTATCATGGTTTTAAATGACCAATACCACCTATGAGCACTATGATCTTTTTTTGCTAAATCCAAATCTGTTAATGAACAATGACTCTATAAACCGACATATTGTAAAGTAGACACAATGATGATTAAAAAAAAAAATTGTAATTGCATATATTATAAAGAAAAGCACGATAACAAAGATAGAGACACCATAAATGCATAGACTGTAAAGAAAGACATGAAAACAAAGAGAGATAAAAGGAGAGAGAGAATGACCAAAGTGTTGTCCTTAGAAAGAGCATGGAGAATTGAGGTCCCATCTTTTCTAGTGGAATGAACTTGTTGCAGCTTATTATCACTACACTTGATTTGGTCTGAAAGCTAAATACTTGACAACTTTCGTGCTCCCAAACGAAGCAGCTTGAACAATGGGGGCCAGATTTATTTGCTACAAAATTTGCTCTGCAGAATTGTAAGAAACTTCCACCAAAAGCTTCACCTTGGCAATATTGTAACTGATGGCTGCCTTGTGAAGAACCATGTTTTTGTGGTCATTTTTCATGAAGACGTTGGTTGCCATAAGATAATCCTCATATTAAAGGCGATGTTTAAGTGGCTCCTTGCTTTTGCTATGGACTGGAATGTGATATGCAGTGTCTTTGGTGACAGTCGATGGATATGAAAAGTTGATTATTTGAATGTTATCATCAAAGAATGTTTTCAGCGCTCCCTAGTTTTCTTTTATCACATCTTTATATGGCTCCTGCATTGCCGAACGATTAAACATCCAGATCACTCAGTGAAGGGCAACGAAATCTGAGTGAAAATGGGTTCAATTTTTGCTGAACTTAGCTCTATAAGTGGACTGAGGTGTTATTGATGAATGTGGAACTGATAGATCAAGTTTGATTGTGCATGGAGGTTACCAATTTTAAATATATGTTTTTCTGTCTTTTGAAATATCAACCAATAAGGATGATTTGGTGATGTAGACAATAGTTTTTAATTATTAAACAACCGACAAGCTCACAATATAATCATGCATTTCACCTTTTGGCTTAATAAGAACATACAAACTTTATTTCATTCGTAAATCTGGACATACGATACCTGTCCATAAATGAGACTTTCAATCAAAAGCTTGATGCCTCCACAAACATTGCAGCCTTAATTTAATTCATCCCATCAATAAGCTAGATGAACCAATCATCTGAAAGAAACCAAATTGTGTCAGTAATAATTATGAACTTTAGTTTGTCTAACATCAAATATCAAATTTTAATAAATTAAGTTCACTCAGTTGTACAACTTTGCTGGGAAAATCAGACTAGTGCCACTGTGCCGGAGTCCTTCCCATCTTTCCTCTCATTGAATCCATGAATTATGTCCTAAATTCAACTCAAGATTAGAGCCAAAATATAAATGATGACAATGACAAACATCACAAAAAAACCTTTCTATTTAATACCTAGTAATTCCTGGACTTGCCTAGGTTCACCAACTAAGAACCTAAAATTGGAATAGTTTATTGAAAATGATAAAAACCAACAGTACCATAGTTTAAAAAGTGTGATGTGTAACATCTAAGGCAGCCAAACTATTTCTATACTTTTGAATCATTCAAGCAGAAAAACAGGCTCTGGGATAAAGATATAGCAAAATTGAGTTTGAGTATTTTCAGTGAATTAGAAAATTCTAGAAATGTGCTGGCTTTGTTGACAAGAATGTTCAGCTTTCACAAGTAGAACATAACAAACCAGCTTGTCCAAGCTAAGTTTGATCAACATCCGAGACATAAGTTAGTAATGATCAAGTGGAGACAGCAGGGCAGCCCTGATGCTTCAGCTTATCTGATTCTGTTCTAGTATTGGCGGGAAAAAGAGTTGAGATGTTTCAGCTCAGCTAATGTTTAACCAATCAGAAGCAAGGCTAGAGATCATACATTTCTTGTGTATAAAGATACAGTGTAGATATATATATAATAGTTGTATCCTTCATGTAGCACTTAATGAATAGAAAAAAAAAAAAAAAAAAAAGGAATCCTCTGAGATAGACATTATGTTTTCAAGATCAAATCTTAATCGATTCTCATTGTTGTTTGTTTACTTCAGTTTCAACATTCTTATTTCAAGTTTCAAAGACTTTCAAAAGGCTTTATTAACATAGAATAGTCCATGCTTACTACTTTCAATAGGCTTTATTAAAACAGGATAGTGCGTGCTTAATTCTATACATTACCCACTAAATCATCACATATAATGAATTAATCTCTTCCTTGCAATAAATGGTTTGGCCTCAAGCGTTGTTGGGTAAGATTGCAAGACAAACTTTACATGAGAAAAGCAAAGAGGGTCCTTAAATCTGTTTACCAGTTGGCCAGAAAATTCGTTGACTATCTGTCTTGGGAATACCCTAGGAAATTAGAAGTGTTAAGAGAAATTTTAGACCCAATTAGTATTCATCTTAGCAGTTCCAATAAAACGCTAGTCTCATCCACCTTTTGTCCATCTTCCTGTCGATGGTTGCAGGGCTTTGGCTTATATAATACTCAATAAGGCTTAGGACAACAATAAGAACTGGAGCTTAAGTTGAACTGACCAACCTGAATTTATATGATAGAATTGTTGTTTCAGCTGTTGAAGCTTCCCACTTTCATAAGCTTCCCTAGCTTACTCAACAAGAGGGAGCTGCAAATTGACCACCTTTTAAAGTTAAGCTTTATGCAAACCTGGACATACAATTTAAAATAATAAAAGAAGCTCATCAGCATATAATTACAAAAATAGCTCAAAATACAAGCTGTCATAGAAGTTAGTGAGAATAAAGCTTTTGTAGTTGGAAACCAGTTATACCATTCAATTAATCTTTAGAAATGAGTAGCATGTGTTCTATATAATAGGATGATTCTTGAGATACAGGATATCGACAAGGATTCGAGAGGATAAACCTATTAAGCTCTAAAATGAAGCTATCGTTGAACTGAAATAAATTGAATCCACAGAAGTAGCTTTTGTTTCCCATAAATGAACCTGTCTTGGTTCTGCAGCCTGAAATTAATACATCCATAAGCTAGATCTTGGAAGATTTCCCTTCAACCCATATCCACCTATAATACATGCAAACTAGGTCCTACTTGACGAAAAACATGCTGTTCAGGAAACTAGTGTCATGTTCTTGACACTAGCAAAGAACTTGAATTTGGAATACTTGACTCGAAATGATGAAAACAAATAGTAGCATAGAATAAAAACTGTAGTATGTAACATCTAAGGGGTACATACTTTTCTTATACTTTTACATCATTCAAGCGAAAAAATACACTTTGCGACAGAGTTGATATTTGCACCTGCTCTGCTGCATGATATTTGCACCTCAAACCATAGCCACATGAGTTGGTTAGAAAGCATGAAGCTAGCTGTCCTGGACCCCATTTCCTAGTGCTGTCTCTTTCTCCTACAAATTTTCATTTCAAATATCATCAATAATATAATTGATGGCAAGACATCTACACGTTACAAATGAAGTTAGATTCTTGATAAGGTAGTTTGAACAGCATAATTGCATTTTACACATATTGTAATTTAAGCCATATTTTTTGACAAATTGATGGCTAGACATCTAGAAAGTACTAATATAAATATAAGTGGCTTTAGTTCATAGAACAAAATTTCATTAAATGAAGTTGAAATACTTGCCACTAAGCCTGCTTTAATTAAACCAATTGTAAATTCGAAAAACCACTTTCTTCTGGCTGAAGAAACATACAATAATCAAGAGAATTGAAATGTTAATTAAAAATGTAGATGAGGTTTAAGGTGTTAGATATTGACATACCGGTGATAAGAGTTCTACAGACCTCATTCATTCTTCATCCTCTAGTTCGTAGATGGATTTATGATCTATCTCAATGCAAGGGATGTGGGAAATCTTGGGCCACTCTTTTCCTTTATTTCTTTTGCATTCTTCTTCCAGCCTTGGACAATTTTCAATACCTAATTTCAAAAGTGAGGATGGCAGCCGTTGCTCTGAAATGGATGTAAAACTTGGGCAGTTAAGGATATATAGTGATTGAAGTGAAGATGGCAAACCCAGGTCTGAAATGGATGTGAGATTTGGGCAATACCGGATTGCCAGAGATTGAAGTGAAGATGGTAAGACCACCTTTGGAAAGGATGTCAGATTTGGGTATCCATAGATTTGCAACCATTCAAGGTTTCGAAAACCTTGGCTCAGTACCCATTTCACATTTGGGAATTGGGAAATGGATAGACAAGTTAGAGAATGGGGTAACCTTATTCCCATATCTTGCTCTAGAAATGACAACTCTGTTTTTTGACCCCCAGAAAGATAGAGAGTTGTGAGAGAGGTGAGTTTGTGCAACCCCCACTCAAGCAGTGGCTTATAGAGATTGACTTCACCATCAATGTCAAGATATGTTAGGTTTGTAGGAAAACCATCTTCTGGAAATGACCTCATACTTGGACATCCTTTCAATTCTAACCTCTTAAGAGAGTCGAGGTTATGGAAGCCTTTAGGTAGACCTTCCAGATTCTCACAATTTCGAATGAGAAGTTGACGGAACCTATCCTTGGGAAGCCCATCTTCTGCCAAATTCACAATACTTGGACATTCAAATATATATAGAACATGTAGGCGGGTAAGATTGTACCAGCCCTTGGGCAAAATTTTAAGCTTTTTACAACTCATATATAGTAATTTCCTCAAGAGACTTGTTGTTATGAAAATCATCTGCTATTGACTCCAGTTCTGGAACTTTATAGATGTAGAGAACAGAAAGAGTGGCAGGTAACCGTGCACTTAATGATAAGCTTGTGAGAGATTCGCAATTGTAAATGTGCAGGTATTCAAGCAGAGACGTGTTGTTCTCTTTGTCCAAAATTGATGTACAATTTATCTCTCTATCATCCCATAAATACTCCAATTTATCACAATGCTCTATATCAAGCCTTTTAAGGGATGGGAATAATTGACCATTTACTATAAATCTTAGAGAATTGCATCTTTCTATTTTCAAATTTTCTAGACATGCATTTCTCTGATTCATTTCTACTGGTAATGATGTTAGAGCATCACACCTTTTAATATCCAATTTACATAGATTAGAAAAGAAACAAACCTCAGGAAATGAGACAAGATCTGAGCAAGATGCAATCTGTAGGTCTGTGATAGAGACGAAGTTTTGTACCCACTGTGGTGGCCTCTCCAGAAAAGCTCCATTCATTTGCCATAATTGGTGAGCTGCTCATGACTCGTATAACTAATGCATAGATGGTTTACACCCCGAAAGCAATCACGCCTTGACCAGCTGCCTAACTTTGAAATATTTGAAAAGGTCATATACTTTAATGACCTTAAGTCACTATTGCATGCTATCTCTTTACAGTAATTTATGTTTAAGTTGGAAAGCATTGGAAGGTTTGAGAGTGAAACCACCAATTGCTTACAATTTTTAACCACAAATTTCTCCAATGAAGGAAGATAATCAGGTAATCTTCCACAGATTTTAGGACAATCTATAATAGAAAATTCTCGTAGGCAGAGAAATGCACCATCATACTCATTTTCTTTGATTGGTTCCCAATGCTCCCATTCTTGCAAATCCTCAAACAAAGAGTCTGTAGTGACTGAAAAGGCCTTGAACAACACTGACCGTAAAATTCCTTATGCTTTTTAAACCTTTCAACCCTCTAATTGTGAGATATTTCAACGATTCTAATAACCCAAGAGAAGGGTAAGAGTGTGCAATTATCACATCTTATCAATGTTATGGTGGTCAATTTGGATAATGAAGCGTTTCCCACCCATGATGGAAATTCGATGCCACAATAAAATTTGACTTCGAGCCCTTCCAAATTTGGATGAGGGCATAGCAAGTCAAGCACTTTTTTCTCCTTTCCCTCATTCCGTGTGTCATCAAATCGAGAGTTTCCATTCTAGTTTTAGCACCCTCAATTTTTGCTTATCATTCAATATCATCTCACTTGTTTCTTGTGAATCAACTACATTACTTAATCTTCGAAGATGAAGTTCTCCACAAAGAGATTTTAAATTCTTCTCAACTCTTTCAAGGTAGCTCCAACACCTTTGCCCATAATAAAATCAGACAAATATTGAAGACACTTCAACTTATTTATTCCCAATGGCATCTCATCTAAGTTAACACCTCTAATATCGAGGTATCTTAACTTGGTCAAATTTCGTATCTTGGACGGTAACTTCTTAAGTTTTAAAACAACCTTCTAATTTCAAAATCAACAAGTTAATTAAAAAACTTGTTGATTCAGGTAAGCTTTTGATTCTTGTACCAGAAAGATTAAGGTGTCGTAGATGTCTCAAATCACCAATGACTCAGGCAGCTCTGTAATACAATAATCTTCTAAAGACAAACGTCCTTAGTTTTTTAAATTTTGGTAGCAAATTAGAAATTATTGTTTCAGATAAGTAATGCCGCACCAATCTTTGGCTCTTTGGAAATGGCAAGAATGTTCTCAATCGTTCATCAATCTTTTCCATTTCACTAATGACATTGAATTTACATATGCCATCAACATAATTCCTAGCGTAAGAAAGATGACGAACCTTTTTGAAGCTTCCCAATTGCTTGTTGGCCCTCGACATATCCTCCAAACGGAAACAAGTTCCCCCAGAAGCCCACTGTGCAAGATCATTAATGAGGTCATGGCATTATGTATTTGGATTCATCGACACTTGATTGTTGAAAAAACGATCTAGATTGGAGATCATTGAAGTACTCATGATCCTAAAACTTCTAACTGTTATTTTCTTTGGATGGCTGAATAAGACCTTCAGCTATCCATAAATGTATGACTTCCTTCTCTTGAAATTCATAGTCCTCCAATAAAATTGCACACTGAGCAAAACATCTCTTTAAATAAGAGGGAAGATAAAAATAACTTAATTTTAAAGTTGTAGGAATTTCACTTTCGTCTTCAAAATCCCACATTTTGCTATTCAAAATTTCCAACCAATTATCTATTGGCTTTGCACGAAGAAGGCCACCAAGAATCCTTGATGCCAAGGGCGAGCCTTTGCTTTTTTCAATGACTTTTTGATGAATTGATTCAATATCAGGATATGTAGAATTAACTCCATCCTCATCTGCATGTGCCTTAAACAAAGACCAGCAATCACATTCGATAGACACTTTAGTTTGTACAATCGAGTAGAATGTCCCATTGTTAATGCAATATCTTCATGTCGTGTCGTCATGATGATTTTACTACCACTAGCTCCTGCTTTAAAGGGAGACCTCAAGATTTCCCACGAACTATAATCCTTGCTCCAAATATCATCTAAGACAAGCAAGAACTTTTTTGCCTGCAAATTTCTCCTTGAAGTTGAATTTGCACTGCACTTAAATCCTTCGAATCGTTAGGAGATTTAGTGACAGATTCAAGGATTGCTTTCGAGATTCTTAGAACATCAAAATCATTAGATACGCACACCCAAGCTTTGAGCTTGAAAGATTCAGTCGTTTTATAATTGTACACCTCTCGAGCAAGTGTTGTTTTCCCAATTCCTCCCATGCCAACAATCGATATTACGTGAAAGTTGAAAACACTTGGTTCATCGTTGAACACCATTTCCAGTATTCTTGCTTTGTCTTCATCTCTCCCATAAACAGCAGGTTCAATAGGAATACATGTAGTGGGCTGTCTGTGGTGTGCAATTGACGATTTCCCTTCAGCAATATTCTTTCCCAATCCAAGAACATCTTTGAGTATGCGGAGTTGTTCTAAGTGGCTCGTGACACGTTCTAATCGAAGTTTGACATCTTTAATCTCTGAGCCCATGCGAGTGCGAAACTTGATAGCTTTTGGAGTTAATTTTTTGAAAAAGCCAGGAACAAGCTTGCGACGAACCTTGCTAGAGCTAGCCTGATCGTTGTTTTCCATTTCCAACTTCCTTGCTAAAACTTCAGTAGCAAACTCATCGAGTATGTCCTCCACATCATAAGCCAAGTCTTGGAGATCGTCTAACCAATCCTTCACACGCTTGTCCTCGAACTGCTTCTCCTCTGCATAGCCAAGTACTGCCTGAATCATCTCAGAGTTTCTTCCCATGTTTTGATCTTTGAATACAAACCCTCCTGACGTAGAAACTGCAGCAACTCAGGAGAAGTCAATTTTTCAAACAAAACAGGAAGGATAGCTGAGACAAGGAGCTCCACCACAGGCATGATTCTGGATTTGTTCGTGGACAAGAAAACGAAACATTAATTATAAGTTAAAATGCATAATGAATCAAAGTGCTAATATTAATAACCAACAACATGCAATGATACAATTCAACAATCCCAAGCATCTTCACATGAAATAGCGCATCATTAATTTTGAATGAAGTTGAGGACAAATTATCTCTAAAAATTAATATATGCTATAAGACTTTCTGATTTTATTTTACAAAATTTAATATATGTTATAAGACCATCATGCTCATAAATTTAATAAAATTGTAAACAGAAATTTGGAATTGCAACAATTATGTCTGGCCTGCTTACATATAACTAGTTAATAGATAGAAATACAAAAAACTATTATTTTTTAATAGATAGAAATTTGGTGATTTTAATGTATTATTTCTTTTATTTGTTAATCGAAAGTATTTTTCACTTTTAAATATTAGTGTGTATTTATCTGAGCTTTTGTTCAAATATAATTGGTTTGAAGCCCTGTAGTTTTTTCCAATATTTAAATTATTAAGCTATCTAAACTCATGTTGAAAATTTGGTAATTTAAAATATTAAATCGGTTGTGATGATGTTAACAGTATGCTAAATTGAAGCCTTAAAGAGATAAAATTATCAATTTCGAGTTTTGGTTGCTCATATCACATATATGAGATGTTTGAGGAACTAGATATATTTTGGTTTTACAGTATCTTCGCTTAAAAAATTTTAAGAAGTTGTGGTATATGGTTATCACAATTATTTTGTTTTAAAAAATGTATATGGTTAAAAAAAATCACTGGATAATTTTGTTATGCATATTTTTAACTTGTAATTTACTCTTGATTAATTTAATTTTAATTTCAACTAACATATTATTTTAATCAACAATTTAAAATTCTAAGTATGGTGGTTCAGGTTCTTCTTCCATCAAATTTAATTAATTAATTAATCAATTTTTAAGTGTTTTTTTTTTTTTTTTTTTTTTTGTGTTTGCTGTAGAGTTGATACATCTAATAGGCTGCATCTGAAATTTTTTATTGTTGGGAATCAGTTAATGAAAAAGATTATATTAACTCTTTAGTAGCATTATATAAGTAAATTGAAATTCTTTTTAACGGTTTAGATTAAGAATGATATTATTAGAATCATGTGCTTGCTAATTGTATAAAATAAAGACCAACTCAAAGGACCCAATGAACATAGTGTTCCTCCTTCTTAGGCACCTCACATGCCATAGTTTACTGCACATTATAATATTGCTTTTATTAATTATCCACATGTAAGATGGATAAGGAGATTGGTGTGTTTTGGCTTTTGGGGACACTAAATATACTTCAGAAAAACATAAAGGTGTAAAAGATTTGTTGTATGTTTATTTTAGAATTTTATAAGAACGAATTGTACACAACCCCTCCAATGCCTAGAATTGAGTGGAAACACATTTACACTTTCATTATACTAAATCATCACGCCGTCAGTTGACTTTCGTTTATTTTAACAGGTGACTAGGGTTTTTGATCAAATGATTATTTTGCCCATGAATTAAAAAAAAAAAAAAAACCAACGAATTGCACGAAATCTCGCTGAGGTATGCCTAAATTAGACAGAAACACACTTACCATTTTATTACACAACACCCCCCACTCCGTTAGTCAAATTCTATTAAGGTTAATCAAACTAATTGACTTAAAAGTAATTTCATCTTTTATTTTTTATTTTATTTTAAATTTCAAAATTATAAAAAGAAATAAGAATTTAAAAATAATTAAAGACATCTCCACCATCCATCACTTGATGGATGGTGGAGATTAATTTAAAAATAAAAATTAAAAACAAATAATTGTTGTAAACAAAAGAAAATTTTAGAAAATAAGAACGAAATAAAAAAGGTAATAATTATTTGAAATATATATATATATATATATATCTCTGTCATCCATCACATGATTGGAATCTCAATGATGTACATCATTTAGGATGAACCCAGATAATGTTCCATCTGGGAACTCACCACCATTATCAACAAAAAACAAAACGATAAAAGGAAAACAAAAAAAAGAAAAAAAAAAAAGATGCTGATGACCAGATCGAAGGATGATAATGGATTGAAGATGATGATGATGATTTGATGTTTGTTGGGTGGCTGATGATATGATGATTAATTGGAGGTGGAGTCTCCACTTCTATAATATATATATATATATATATATATAACTTTTAAAAAAAAAAAAATGATGTCTATCATTCGTCAACATGATGGATGAATTTTTTTGAGAATTTATACTCTTTTTTTTTAATTTTTAGACTTTTCACATTTTTTAAAAATTATTTGATCTCCAATGTCTATATTAAAAGTAGACGGTAGAGATTTATTTTTTTTTTAAATAAAGGGAGGGGATGCAGAGAGAAGATGATTTTTGTTGTCTTTTTTTAGGAAATTTTTTTACTTAATTTTGATCTCCACTGTCTAGATATATATTTTTTTTATTCTTTTCATTTTTCATTTTTCCTAAGATTTTTTTTTTTTTTTTTAATGCTTGGTGAAAATCTATATTAGATCTCCATCATTGGATGGATCTCATTTGACGATGGAGATTCAATCTGAATGGTCCAGCCACAGCCGTTGGTTATGGCTGGGGTTGGGGTGGAGTTTGAGTTTGAAGTTATGGTTGTTACTAAGGCTAGGGGTTATGGTTAGGTTTGCTGTTGTTGTTGACTTGGTGTTTGTTGATAAAGAATGGAGAAGAATACATTGGTTATTCTTCAATCTGGTTTGGTTCATGTCAACAAAGGTGATCTGGTTTTTGAAGCTGATCTTCTAATTGAAGAAGCCAAAGATCTCGCAAAGAAGAATTTCATTGTTATTTTTTTATTCTTCTTTTTTTTTGCAGGAATTTTTTTAATTTTTATTTTTAAATTAATCCCCAATGTCCAATCATGTGATGGACAATGGGGATCTCTTTTAAAAATATATATATATATATATATTAATTTTTAGTTCTTTTATTTTCTAAAATTTTCTTTTTCTACGACAATTTTTTAATTTTTATTTTTAAATTAATCCACAACGTCTAATCATGTGATGATCGATAATGGGGATCTCTTTTAAAAGATATATAATATTAATTTTTTAATTCTTTTTTATTTTCTAAAATTTCTCTTTTCTTCCAACAATTTTTTTAATTTTTATTTTTAAATTAATCTTCATCATTCATCATGTGATGAACGGTGGAAATCTGTCTTTTTTTTTTTTAAAAAAATTCTTAATTATTTTTTAATTTTTATTCATTTTTATAATTTAAAAGTTAAAGAAAATTTTTTTTTTAAAAAAAAATGTAAAAATGAAATTACCTTAAATCAAATTAGTTTGACTAACATTAACAGAATTTAACTAACGAGATAAGGGTGTTGTGTAATAAAAGGATAATTATGTTTCTACTTTAAGCATATCTCAAGGGGGTTTCATGCAATTCATTTTTATCTTTTTGTCTTATTTATGGGAAAAATAATTATTTGATCAAAAATCTCTAATCAACTGTTAAAGTTTACATAAATCAACTAACAACGTTAGGGTTTGGTGTTAATAAAAAGATAAGTGTGTTTCTGCTTGGTTTAGGTATACCTCAAAGGGGTGTTGTGCAATTCATTCATTTTATAAACATAAGATTCTTAAGAGTTACAGTATGCTAGTATCATAAAAGTAAATGCTTTTTATATATAAACATATATGGGTATGAATATGATTAAGTGTGGTGGTTCAAGTTCATATGCTATTAAACATAATTTTCCCTATTTTCTTTTATTTGGAACTGGTTATTTATTTATTTATTGTTATAGTAAATCTACCATACTGCATTTAAAATCTTGAATTGTGGGTCCCATTAACAGAAAAAAATGGCTTTTTTACCGTGTTATAATTAATATAAAATTTTTAACTAGTTAAAATTTTTAAAACTAATATTTTTAACATTATTATTGTTCGTGAACCATAATTCATGAACAAAAATCATAATCACCGAAGAAATGACCATAAAGGACTATAGTTTGCATCCTTTATTCGTGAATTATGATTCGTAAACACTAATGTTATAAATCCCATTCAACCGTAATTTTATATACTATAGTTAAGTTATTACCAATAAGTTTAAGCTTTTAAATCTAACAGTTATTGATATGGTAGCAAAGATAAGAGGTTTCAAGTTCGAATCCTTTCTCACTCTTTATCTATAATTCTTGTATATTTGAAATATTGTACGGTATGGGGAATCTAGCATGTGTTCGGTGTTCACCATTGTCCACGTTACATCTAAAGGGACGTGTTAACGTATAAAAAATCTCATTAATCTCAGTCTTAAAATAGTTAAAATTACTCATTTTAAAATCTGGTTCTAATTAGAAATTTCGCAAATGTTATTTTCTAGGATTTAGTCAAAACTTATATTGATTAGTTAACGTTACACAATGTTTGTTTTAACTATTAGAGAATATAATTAAGTGTTTTCTTTTCCTCAATGCTTTAGGTGACGAGTTATTATTTCTTAATAGAATCATATGCTTGTTTATTATATAAAACAAGGACCCAAGAGCCCATCAACATACAACATTCACGTACCATGAAGTATATGTATATTTAAGTGCTTCACAAGCTACAATACAAATTAATCAACAAAAATATGATCTGTGTCATAAATGTTCAACTTATTTTATTTTATTTGCTTGTAATTTGGTATAACCTAGTTACAACTACAAGGCTTTGTATTTCCTAGGCACCTAATATGCATGCCAAAAAGAGTTGTGTTGAAATTAAATCAACGTAAATTTAAGTAGCATTATAATTTGTAACATTAAGTTTTATCTTTGTCCAAGCTAGAATAAATTTTTTGAATCCTAATAAAATTTGAAAGATGGAATTAATTTCCTATAAATAGACTTGACGTGTTGAATAATTCAAATAAAAAGAAACATTCAAAAAAATATAGGCCAAAAGGCCCAAAAAAAAAGCACACTAATAATGATCAAAATAAAAGATTAAAAGCTCATTTCAATAATATATATATATATATAAATTAGTTTTCCATTGTCTTTCAATATATATATATATATATATATTAGTTTTCCATTGTGTTTCAATATTTATTTAGACATTTACAACTGATATTAGAAATTGCTTTTTTATCCTAACATATACTCCGGTCAAGAAGTGAAAGACCATGGCTCTATTGCTATGCCCAAAAAAAAAAAAAAAACTCTTCCCACCCATAAATTATCCTGTTTGATACGCAAAATTGGATGAAATATGTTTGGATTGGATTGGATTAGATATGATTCGATAGGATTGGATGATATTGAATATATATTATAATTGTTTGGTGCAGTTGAGATTGAATTATATTATATTGAATTTGACTAAAATACATTTAATATTAAATTAAATTAAATTTTAAATAAAAAATATTTGAATTAATTTTAATATATTTAATGTAAATAATAAATAACAAAAGAGAAATTAATAAATATAATATATATTTTAAATAATATTAAAAGGTTTTAATTTATAAAATTATTTTAAATAAATTTATAATTTTAAATATATTTAATGTTATAATTATTTATTTATCATATTAATTAAAAAATATTAAAAGAACATTAAAAGAAAAAAGAAAAAAAGAATCATTAAAAATATAATATTAAAAAGTCAAATCCCATTTGTAAAAACCTACCAAAGTGGATCTCCAAGTCCCATGCAAGTGGGATTTTACAGCAGGACCCACATGATTTGGGAAAACATTTTCCTTCCTTCCACCATTGCTCCAAACAATAGTTGGGAGATTCTAATTCCCGAACCCATGGGCAAAACTTGAACTAAATTTTTTTTTCTCAAAAAAAAAAAAGAAAAGACTTGAACAATTTTTAAATATGAACGTACAATAAATATAACAAAATAAATAGATAAGCTAAATAATAATAAACTAGTATCATCTAGTTGTAGCTATAAATGAAAATTAACGAAACAAAAACTATTATATATATATATACAAATTAAATGAAACTTTCCACTCTTATAGATCTCAAAAATTATCTATAGCTGAATCTATATTGAATTTCTCTAATGTTTTTATATTTTACAATTTTTTACACTATAATTTATGAATTTTAATTGTATAGAATTTTATTAAATATGAAATTACATCAAAACTTATGACAAAATAATTAAAGTCTACGAGGAACAATGTCTTGATATTCACTTAAATATAAATAAAATAAATAAATGATTAAGTAATAAAATCTATAAAAATTAACATAAATTCAAATGTAGTAATCAATGTAAACACACAGCTATATAAAATTATTACTAAAATTCAACGATTCAAACAAGTCAAACCTGAATTCTTCTTTGTGTGTTTGATGTAGAAAAAAGCAATTATTGATGAACAACTCAACTTTTCAAACCAATATCTGAAAAAAAAAATGAAGAAAGTTAAAATTTTCAAATATAAACTCATCAAAGGAAAAGTGAAATATAAATTTGTGAATTAAAGAACTTTAAAATCTATTAAACTATATACCCAAGATCATATAATCGAGAGGTAATATTTGTTATTGGTTGAAATTGTGGCTATGAGAAAGAGAACAAGAAAAATAAACAAGGGTTTAAGTTAGGGCTAATTAGAAAGGGAAATATAAAAGTAAAAATCAATTGATTCCTTTAAAAATTGTAGATTAAATTATTTACTTTCCTTCATATAAAAGTTACATGCAATAATAATAAAATTAAAAAGTTTAATTATTCACTTTTAAGGATGTGAACTCCAAAGTATTCGCAATTTTATATTTTTTTGTTAAAAAAGAAATCCATTAAAAATTTATTAAACTTAAAATTTTTCGTTCGCCTGGGGCCATAGCCCAACCAAGCCATATAGTGGCTTCACCACTGCATATCAGCAGAACTAAAAATAGTTATTTTCATTGAAAAATTTGATTTGTCAACAAATAAATACAAAAACATAAAACCATAGAATCATGAAATTAATAAATGAAAATTAACAACTAGAAATAAACATAATTTGAACGTACCTGAATTTTTTTCTTTTTTTTTTTTTTTTTACAGTCTTAGAAATGAGAATAGCTTGATATCTGAAATTGCAGTACAAATAGAGTTAACAGTAACAAATTCGCGAGAGAGTTGGCAGAATTGAGGAAAATTAGATAGAGTCCTGAAAGTTTCTAAAAGCTGACACAAGTCGTACTGTGGTAATGAATTGTAGCGACTGATTGTGTGGTGTCCTAGGACATGTCTGGGGGCCACCATGACTAGAAAATATAATTCTCAGGCCCACAACATTATCGTTGAAGTCTCAAGTAATGGTCCCACTGACAACTTTTACCATTGAATTGTTTGACGCTTTCATAAACTTAAATGAATGTTGCAACGAAAAATCGGTTGATGGGATTTTTTTTTCCCCCTTTTGGCAAAGAGCCTCCCTAATTAAAAACAAGAAAATATATTTTCTACTCAAGTTCATAATA
This sequence comes from Nephelium lappaceum, assembly GCA_021234005.1. Classification (NCBI taxonomy): domain Eukaryota; kingdom Viridiplantae; phylum Streptophyta; class Magnoliopsida; order Sapindales; family Sapindaceae; genus Nephelium; species Nephelium lappaceum. The sequence continues at coordinate 60,568 of JAIZFV010000068.1, forward strand.
TTTTGTCATTATAAATAAGTCATAGCAAAAAACAATAAAAAATAGATTAAAAATAAAATAAAATTAATTAATCTAAAACTAATGAAAATTTAAAAAGTAAGTGAAAATATAGAGAAAATCATTGCCATAGTCATTATAATCTCACTGGCGGAGGAGGTGGCCCATTCAGGATCTAATCTAGCTATGGAGAAGCCATTCCCTTAGGTTGGCGGTGGCTGATAAGAGACGTAAATGAGTGTTTTGTGTTTGAGCAATCTGACAGTGAGTTTTTTATTTTTAATTTTTAGCTTTCGGCATACATTTGAATTTTGGTTCAATTAAATGGAAGAAAAAAGCAAAAAAAAGTTGGAAGTGGAGATGGAGAGGTCGATGCTAATTAATTGAGTTGGAATAAGTAAGAGGGAACAAATGAAAAAAATAAAACCACATGAATTACAATAAATCGTGTCCATCAACTATAAAATGGTTATAAATGAATTAAGCAAAGTTCTGCAGAATTACAAGTTTATTTGTCAACAAATAAATTTAAAAAATAAACCATAGATTCATGAAATTAATAAATGAAAAATTAACAATAAATGTAAAAATAATTTTGAACGTACCCGGAGTTGATATTCGTAGAAATGAGAGTAGCTGGATATCTGAAACTCGAGTACAAACATGAGGTAACAGTTACAAATTTGAGAGAGAGTTTGAGAATTGAGAGAAGTAGAGAGAGTTTTGAAAGTTTTTTTTTTTTTTCTTTTTTGTGAGAGCAGAGTTTTGAAAGTTCTAAAAGCGACACAAGTGGTATTGTGGTAATAAATTGTAGTGATGATACAATTTGATAGTCCTCTCCTCTGCGTGGCGTCTGGGACATGTTTGGGCCCACCGTGACCGCAAAATATTAATTCTCAGGCCCACAACATTATTGTTAAAGTCAATAGTTACGGTCCCATTGGCAACTTTAACCATTGAAATATTTGATGCTTCAAATGTGAAAGACTTCATTTTAATACATTAAATTTGAAAAACTACCAAACTTTTAAAGTTTTTTTAAAAATAATTTTTTTCATCTTTAATTTTTTTTTCAAGCTTTTTTAAAAAATATAAACCATCTATTAACTTATGATTAGTATTAACAAAATATATAAAAAAATATTTTACCCTTAAATGTTATTAGTGATATATAAATTATCGGATTATCCTCACAAATAATAAATTTATAAGTTAAATTTTTTAAGATGTCCTTCAATTTAAGTTATTAAATTATTTTAAATACTTAAAATCATTATTAACTGTCAGTACATTGATGGTTTGAAATTTTTTGAAAAGTTTTGAAAAATTAGTGATAAAAAGTTTTTAAAGAGTTTTAAAATTTGGTATTATTTTTAAATCTTGAAGACTAAAATAAAATTTTGCCCTTTCATAAGTGCATTGCATGGAAAGCACACGACAAAGCAATGAATGATAAAATAACTCTAAACTTATTCAAAACACATAAACCTCCTAATAATTATAATAATGAAAAAATTGCATTAACATTCCTTGATTTCAAAGCAATGTTTTAGAACTCACTAGTCGATCGGCGACCTAGTAAGTAGAGAATACTCAATTACTCGATAATCGTTGACTGATGATCAAACTTGATCAAATAGGTAATATATATATATATATATATATATATTATTTCCCCTACAAACCAAGATAAACAACAACAATAATTGGACAGCCCCTACAATTGCAGTACACTATCAGTTGAGCTCTCTTTTTCTATTTTATCTCCTTGTTTTTATTGTTTTCAACTTTGAAGAATAATTATTAGCTTTAATCTATAATGCAATTAACATATGAAAATTACAAAGAAAAAATAATGTGCAAATGATTACAAGTTATATCACATAAAAAATAAATAAATAAATATTAAACAATTAACATAATGAAAGTAACAAAGCAAAAAAAAAAAAATTAATTAATATAATAAGTTATATCATTCGTAAAGAAAATAAAACACAAATAAGTGATTAACAAGTTAGTAACTAATATAAGGTGGAAAAAAAAAAAAAAAAAACAACTTACTAGCACGATAATGACAACAGCACGACGACAAAGGCAGACTAGTGAAGGTGACAGTAGCTAAGGGTTACAAAAGAGGGTCAATGGTGAGTGTCTTCGAATGGGCATTTGGATGAAAAGAGTTGTTGTTGCAACTTTTTTTTTTTTTTTTCTAAATTTGATTTGTGGATATCAAAACGATGTTGTTGTGGTGTCTTAGGTTTAAAGAAAAAAAAAAAAAAATCAATGTTGTAAAACTCATTCACCTAGTGGCTAACGCCTAGACCGCCTAGCGGTAAATGGTGGAAGTCTGTTGAACAGACTCAACAACATTTTTGCAAGTTTGCTGCTTTTATTAGCAACTCTTATTCCCAATATCTACCATTCCATCTCAACATATTCATCAAATACCCCAAGGGCATTTTAGTAAATGGATATATAATATTTAAATAAATATTAATAAAATATAAAAATTATATAAATCAAAACACTAACTAGTTATCTCACATTCTCTCTCTCATACGACTTCTGTTTCTTCCTTTTTCTTTCTTTAACATCATCGTCACCTCTCTAAGGTCATGAACTGCGCCGTCATTAAAGCCAATTTCTCTAAAATCATCGAGGTTGATGTGGATAGGTTCCAATGGCGGGTGAGTGATGGCAAAGGCAAGCGGCGGTTGAAGACGATCGCAACTGGTGACAAGTAAGCGATGAACAAACTGGTTTGGGGTTTGGTATGGAGATTGGGGGTTGGGTTTGTTGTGGTGATGGATTTGGGGGTTGGGGTTAGGGTTTAGTGTGGTGACTGGAGGTTGATTTTTGAAGTCTGGTTGGAGAGATTGTTAAAGTATAGTGCGGAGAATGGTTTGGGAAGATTGTTGAAGTATGTTATTAATTTTTCTTTAAAACGTAAAAAAAATAAAATAAAATAAAAGGCTTCACACCCTCAGCCGCGGAGCCCAAGTTGTCCTACTTGGTTCAATTTGGTGACTACTAGCCTTTGGCGAGTAGAATCCCCAATTTGGGGATTCTCAAGTCGGTGTAACTACATTGACTGAGTTCTCAGCCAGTAATTGAACCTACTTCGCCGAATTTTACAACAATGATTTCAAGTGAAATAAAATCTATATACAAAAATCTTTTAAGTAGTTTTAATTATTGACAAGCCTTAACCAATGAAAATTCATTTTATCTTTTATTTTCAATTTAAAAAGTGATAATAACTTATTATTTGATCAATTAATAGACTATTTTAATAGTAAATATTTTTATGAATTATAAATAATTAAAAAGGAAAAGATTAGTAAAAAAAACCAAACAAAAAAAAATCAAACAACAAAAAATTAGAAACGAAAAATAACAGATTAAAATAAACTGAAAAAAAAAACGGTATCAAATGAAAATAAATAAAATAAAATAAAAATCAGATCGTGCTCTTCAGTAAGAACTCCTTCAACAAACCCCACAAAACACCTTCCACGTACACCATTAAACACATTGTTATGAACACTATTTAACACATTCACAAATCACACTCTTCATAAAATAGTTTCATCTCTACCTTCTTCGTATATCTTCCCTTCTCTCATAGACAAATCATCAAAATTCAAAGAAATTGAAACCCGAAATCACCATACAAGAAATTTATAGAAGGAAAAAAAATATCCTTACATATAAAAATAGCAAGAAATAGATTTCAAATAAATGAATCTCCACCACTTGTTTCTTCTTTTGTTTTTATTGTTTTATTTTTCCGTTTTAATTTTGTAAAATCTCCACCGTCCATTCACGGTGGATATTCAATGTTTTTTCATTTTCCAAAATTTTTAGTTTTATTTTTTTTTAAAAAAAATATAAAATTAGGAAAGACCAAAATATCTTTTTCTCCTATCAAGGTTGAGTACTTGAGGGGGATATATGTTATTAAAAGGTAATTTGAATTCCTTCGTATATGAAACATAACTTTTAAATGCTTTTTCTATAATTATAGATAATTTTCCTTTTATTGGATTATCCAATCACTTTTATTTTATATATTTTTTTAAAAATACTTTTATTTTTATATATTAATTCTTCATTATGAATATAAAAAAAGTGAACCACAAATATATTCATGAGGTTACCGGCATACAACATGTGTTAAAAACAGCGTAAAAAATGAAATCACAAAAATCACAGAGCAAATGCTTTGATTGTGTTTCACAGAAAATCACAGTACTTTTCATGGTATTCCTAGAAGAAGAAGAAAGAAAAAGAAACTTGTCTTCTGACGTTATGGCTTCTTTTTAAAACCGTGTGGACCATAAAAACTCCTAGTCACTACAGAGCCAAAGTAATGCAGCAATGACAAAAAAGAAAGCAAATAAATTTCCACCCATCTTCATAAGGTGGAATTGAGTCCCACCTGACCATGATAGCATACCTAATTTTTCTAATGATACGTTTCACACTTAATACGCTTTTCACAAATTCAGTCTTCATGTCATTTCTCGTGCATTGCGTTTGCTGCCCCCATTTTTCTTTTATAAAGCTGATACCTACACTTGTATTTGATGAAGAAAATGTTTGTTTTTTAATATGGATCATTCTTTCATGTGTTAAAAATGCATATGATTAGTATATTAGTTTTTCCATTTTTTTCATTATTATTAGGAATTTTTTGCGTAAATCAAACATAATAGTGATAATCTGTATTTATGCTATTACTAATACGTGTCCTTGGGGCACAAGTTAAAATCTAACAAATTGAAAAATAAAAAAGAAAAGAAGTCACGACTAACTACCGAATAAATTCATTTAAATTCATTATATTGTCTAACCTATATCCTTAGGGCATAAGGAGTTAAGAGTTAATGAATTGAGAAAAAAAAAAAGAAAAAGAAAAAAAGTCACAATTAATCAGTGAAAATGAATTACCCAACAATTATTTATGGTATTTTTTTAACAGTTTGTTTAGTTTATGTCTGTTTTTTTTCCGTTAATGATGTTCTTGTCAGAGTATCACTGACTTACTTTTGTTCGAACTTAAAATTATTTTTATAAAATCTGTAATTAATCAAAGAGAAAATTATAAATAGATCTAAAAAGAAATAAGAATTACTGATGGGTACAAACTCTGTTGATCAGGAAACAAGATTTCTATTTTTGTCAGATTTTTTTTAATTCATTTTTATTGTTGTAATTTATAATTAATTTCACTTCATATTGAGTGATACTTAGATTAACGTACAATACTGTTGCTACATAGTCTTCGAGATATGATTTAGTAGCCATGTATTAATTTAAGAGCTGATACACACATTCATTTACTTGTGTTTCAAGTGACTCCCAAAAAAAATTGAGGATTTTTTTTTTTTTTGGTAAAATTGAGGATTCTTATTAAAATCTCTTTATTTCCTCCACATCTCTTAGTCCTTCTCATTGGTTGCTGTTCTACTGGTATGTCTAGAATTGAACCCTTTTCTTTTTACTACCTTTGGACTTGGAATATGAAATCAAAGTTTAATCCTTGCATATTAAAAAAAAAATTGTAAAAAAAAAAACAAAAAATTGCTAGTGTTGGGGAAGTTCCAAGCTTTAAAATTGTTAGAAATTATTTTCATACAATTGAAGTAGCAGAGCTTTAAAATAGGAAGTGGCAAATTAGAAAATTACAGATGCAGCTAAGGTCTATGAAGTTTAATATCAATTGAGTTTACATGTATTTAATTTTGCCAAATTTAACCAATTTCATATTCATTAATGCCAGTATTATTTTTCTTTTTCTTGGGTTGTTGTAGAAAATTAATCTTTATATAGGACTAGTTAAAGATTTTTTTAATTGATTGTCTTACCCTTTTATCCCTCATGTGAAAACTGTCATATAAAATGGTTAAACGATTACTATATAAAATTGTTACTTATATGGCGTCTACAAAGGGGAAAAAAACATAGATAATTGTTACTTTCATAGAGTAAATGCAACAAAATAAGCATATATCCCTCCAAAAGCAAATAAATTTTGTACCCTCAAGATTGACTAAAATAAAATTACTTAGCTGTCTTAAAAAATTGATGTGGAAGTTGTACCTAATTTTCATAATGAAATTATTTTACAATAGAAAAGTACGACAAAGAGAAATAGATCATACAAACAAAACCTAAAATTGAAAGCACACATTTGTAAATGTTATCATATAACTCATAATGGGATCGGATAAATGGATATAAATGACTATATAAATGATATGTGATCAAATCAAGGAATACAATTGACCTTAAGTTGAATATGTATTGCCTCAATTATTAGTAAACGTTCCACATATAGTGATCACAAGCAAACAACAGAAAATAATGTTTACATTTATTATTAGAGCTATTAGTATGTTGTATAGACATTGCAAGATATACTTACATTTCGAATACAAACAGAGAAGCAGTTCAAAATCATATGAAATAAATTTTAGTGCAAATGTTAGGCCCGAATCCTAATGAACTTGGTGGAATTTTAAAAACATAAATGGAGTTCAAATGAATAATCAAGGGGGGCCCAATCAAAGAGCCCAAATTTTAAATGGGCCAAACTTTTTTAAAAGAGCCCAAATTGAAGATTAGTGCATCACAGTGGTGCCGCAGTGGCAGCGCCACGCTTGCTCTTGCTTATGGGAAGGGTTCGATTCACCACAGTCACAAATTTGTGATCAAAATTTCTCCACTTTTGGGAGGGTTCTAGTTCTGAGTTGTACCATCAGAATCCTGATCAAGAGAGTTCGGTATAAGTTACTTATAATATATGTACAGATATATGTCAAAAAAAGAAAAAGGGAAGAAAGGGAGATTAAGGCGGTCACACAATAATCAATATATATATACATATATGCACTCATGAAAACCATGTTCAATTAGAAACATAACAACACAGGTCTGGTATGGGCAGCAAACAACGAGAAGAATAAACATCAACAGAAGGAAGAAACTAGAAAAAGAGAAAGGGAAAAATAATTGGAGCAGATTTTGGGCTGATTTCGGTGGGTAATTATTTCAGTTTTGGATTCAATTTTCTTATTTGAATCAATTACTTGATGCATTTTCGAAGCATATTCTGACATGGTGACTTTCTTTGATGTACCAAGTTTTTCATTCTCGTAGATTACTTGGAATCAAAGAGACGGCTCTTGAACACAATTCTTGTAAGTTTAATAGACAATTAGAAATGGATCTCCCTATATTGAGTGGTATGTTGTGGTTCTATTTGAACGTCCTCTTTAGATATCACTAAATTTGTAAGATTTATGAGAAAGCAAATCTAATGTTTTGAATTCAGTTTTCGTTGCTTTTTGGTTTTCTTGTCTAATTTACAGACAAGAATTTGCCTCTATAATGAGTAATTAACTAAGGCCAACTATTAACACATGAAATGAGACAAATAACAAACGTAACGCTGGCCTAATGTCCACTTTGGTTTAGCTGGAAGTGGCATATTGCAGTGTATCTGTTTCACAATCTGCTGGGTATATATGGTGATCTGGGTAGCATGGATGTAGAGGTTGCAATAATTACAGTGGTTGTAATCAATTTACAAGAAAAATAGTATCAATTTCACATTTAAAAAAAAAAAAAATTATTTTTCGTTTCTTTAGGAAACTCCCCTTTGTTTTTTTGAAATACCATATATGGTGTATCTGTTTGAACTTGAATCATTGTCAAACTGAATGAGCACTTTATACTGTTAGACCACATTGGGCGGTAGGTTCTTTAAGAAACTCTTGATGTGGGTATTTAGAGTATTAAAGTGTATTATTAGGTCCAAGTATTACATAGTTATGTGAACAAGTACATATTTTATTATTGTAAAAAAAAAAAAAAAAAAACTTTTTTTTTTCTTGAAACTAAAATGTACAGTAGTTATTGTTCAAAGTACGTACAAGTTCTTTTTTTTTTTAAACAGCAATAATTACAAGTTTTTATATGTTTAAAATGATTCCACATTTGTTATCCAAAAACTTGGGGTTGGTTATCTATTAAAATAATAAATAAATACTAAAAATATATTGAAAATACATTTCTTACTTTTAATTTAAACCTAGATCATTGAAAATAATTTTTGAAGTAATTATTATCGTGTAATATAGTTCAATAATGAAGGACATTTTATGTATTTGGTAATATTTTAATTTGAGTTCGTCCATGTGGTATCTTTAATTTAAATAATAATAATAATACATTGAAGTAATTGGTGAGAGCACTTGTTTACTGCATTCATAATAGATAAGTGAGTGTTTTATTATGTACATTTATCGGCGTAAATAAAAAGCATGTTATATGATTAAATTTTTCAAATTGCTTAGTGTGCTCAAAAATAGCACCGAGACTAAAAGCCCAATAAGAGCGCAATAGGCTAACCAGCCTAAAGGCCCAGATGAAGAATGAAGCGGTCTAAGTCATTTGTATCCATGAGATGGTCACACTGAACACCAAACGAGTTCAATTGTGCCAAGACATTGAATCAGCTTGGGATACGGAGCTCACATAAGACATAGCTTGAGGTCATAGTCATAGAGCAGCTCATGACATGTCCTCAACTTGCTATCCATAACACTGAGAAAGACTCAAAAACAAAAAATTTCTATTAATTGGCCAGAGTTGACATATTCTTTATTTCAATGAATCTTTGGAAAAAGGAAAATAACTTCATCAATAGGAAGATTTCTATAATGCATAGAAAATCTCCTTGAACAGGAACCTATCAGAATTGCATTATAAGTCAAATATAGACGCAGTTAATTGTAGTTTGATTTAGTATCTAATGGTGTGTTTACTTCATAGATTAGACAAATGAGAATGAGGAATGAGATTAATTGATGATGTTTATTTGCTTAAAATTCATTTGTAATAAGAATGAAAGTATGAGTTTAATATTAATTTAGGGTTGTGGAATACGGAATCTTATTCTCTCCACCCTACTTGAAAATCTGATTCTCATTCTCAAATTCAATGTAAAAAGCCCCTTATACTTTTTTTTTTTTTTAAAAAAAAAAAAAAAAACCTATTTCGATAATTCTGTCTTTGCTGTTGATTAATTTATTGTACTCGATTGTTTTTATATTTATAAATATGAATATTTACATATGCTAAAGCTTTAAAAAAAAAAAAAGTGTTGGTGCAAAGTGTTATATTTATTCCAATGATTTGTTGTTAGCACTCAAATTTTGTGATGAATTGAAAAATGTTACATATTGATAATAGTTGTTATTACCATTGCCAAGGTTGCTAAGCTACTACATTTACAAAGGCAAAGCAAATTTAGGTAACATTTTATATAAAAAAAAAATCACGACTTGATATACAATATAGATTCATGATATGTTTTTTCATAAATATATATATATATATACACACACACACGCACACACACACCAATATGCTTACAATAATATGGTTAAGAAAGTTCATTTTTTTAGCCTATTATGACGAGTTACATGACAAACTTATGACATTTCATCTTAAATAATATTTTGCATATTGTAATTAATCCATAATTTTAATCAAGAACATTTTTTGTAATTTGTACTTAATCCATTTCAATTCTAAAGTAAAGTAAATAGCTCAATGAGAATATTGCTGATTTTGATTCTGATTCCTACAGTTGAAATAAATAACTTATTCCGATTCCAGTACATCATTCAGATTCCAAACTATTCTGATTCAAGATCATTTCGATTTCCATTTTGATTCCTTCAATCAAAGTAAAGGCACCATAAGTGTTTAATTAGTTTCATGTAAAATAGGAAGATAATTTTAATCTTTTCTATATCGTAGTAGTCAACTTGTATATAAATAAAAAACTCTGACACTATATAAAGGTTCCTTTGTATGTACAAACAAGCATTGTACATCCCGACAAGCCTGCCAACATCCTAAAAGAGATCTTATACGTTGGTCAGCATCCTTTCTTCTAGTGGAAACTCTACTAAACCTAGTTTTCTCCTTAGCAATAATATAACTATGGATTGCAAACATTATCCTTTAGATCGAACCACGTTCAAAACTTGCTTGCCTCCTTTGTCTCCTTTTATCTCTCTCTCATATATCTCTATTACTTTATTGTATTTCTTTGCATTCATTCTGTTTATCTTTTTGCTTATCATATTAACACTATCACCATATTTTGTTTAACTTCTTGAATTTCATTCTAATGACCGTTTTTACATTAATCTAGGTGTTAACAAATTTTTGATGTCAACATTACTCAGACTTCTAATTATTAATATCACATTATCTGAAAATTAAAATAATTAAAAAGGAACCAAGATCTCACTTTTTTAAAACCACCAAAAGAAACTAAAATTAAACAAATAATGAGTACCAATGTAAATTACCCTTATAATTCCCATACCACAAAAATACACCTCCCCCCTCCCCACCACCACCACCCCACCCCGCCGCCGCCCCCCCCAATGCTCCTCCAAGCATAAGCTAAACAAAATAAAACAAAATCTCCTCCATTACTAGGGACAAAACCGTAAATTCCCATTCACAAAATGATCACAATAGGTCGAGTCAGCTCACTGTGAGGTGTCCCTCTCCCAATCACCACCAGCCAATGCACTTCATCATTTAGTTGTTCGATCGCTACAAATCTCTTCATTGCACTTTTCTCTTAAAATACTTTTATATTTTTTATTTGATAGAAATAAATATATTATTTCATTCATTGATATCAAAACTACTAAATTACCCCACCACAATCACAAACTGTCATTAGTCAACCATTGTCAACTGTTTGATAGGGTGTTAGTGCAATTAAGTTTATACTTTAGGATGCCAGTATAACTTTATCAAAAGTCAGCGAAGTTATGTGTAATTGCCCTATAATAACACTGCATTAGTGTAAGTATGCTAATTGCTAACCGGGTTGTGTTGGATTCAGAGTTTACCCAACCCATGCGGGTTTATATTGACACAGCCCATTGCAATGTGCATGAGTCCGGGTCGACAATCTGATCTGGGTATCACAACAATCATCGGAACTTTCACCATCCGTGCAGTGAAGCGTTTCTCTTCTCACATGATAGAGTCCGATTCCTAGTTGAAATGTGGCTATTTTAGTATGCAGATATTAGTTCAGATCAATGAATAAGGTTGCTTTCTGATATATCTACAGTAGAACTGACTTCTAGCGAGCTGATGCAATCTAGTGGGTATTCTTATAGCGGAAAACCAATGTTGGACTTCAAAACTTACAAGATGGGTAGGAAACATGTAAATTTCTTTAGAAATCTTTCAGCCATCTTTGAAATTTATCCCGCATCATCAACCTTGCAACATGTGTAGGAAACGTGTTAGGTATACTGGTGGAAACCAAGATGCAAGCTTGTAGAGGAGTAGCAGTTATGGATTCTTCAAAGTGCCTGGTATGCATTGCTTCCCTAATTTTGTTAGACTCAATTTGGTGAAGTCCTGGTAGTCTGCTTATGTTGAAGGAAGTTTGGTTACTAGGAGCCTACCATGTCCTGTCTCTGTCCCTGTACCTGCCATAGTTTACCCTCCAATTTAATTATATTTCTTTCTCATTCAAATGATGTGCATTAATGTGTTTTTATGAAATTTTTGCAGGATATAAACATCTTTCGATTTTTATGTTTTATGTAATTTAGTACTGACCACTGTTAGAACGTTTCAATGTGTTCAATTGGACTTTTATGAATTTAGGGAAAACTGCTTTGTAGGACTATAGGTTGAGTGAAGCAAATCCTGACCTGAGGAACCTGAATTATTCACAACGATAGGCTGATAGGCAGTCGAGCTTATTTGCATTACAGAACTTTAGCCATGGGGGAGGCAGTTGGTTCATCTCTCACAAACAAATACAATTACCTGGTATAAGGTAAACTTTGTCCGTTTTAATGAAATTGCATGCAATTTTTCTTTTCATTTACTTTTCTATGATTGCACATAAACATAAATTTCATGTTCTTATATGCCATGTTAAAGATGAGTACACAAATGAATTTGAAAGTGGAAACCCTTGCCAAAGAAGAGATTTGGCAGCATTTTACTTGGATGAAAAGAAGTGGGGTGTTGATTTTCAACCGCTGTCCGGTTCTCCTGCTACTTTTGGAGGTGTAAACTGCAATTCTAATCCGTATGGTTGGATAATGGTTAGTTGTCCTATATAATTTTATATTTGGTAATTTCCATTGCTAATATAATTGACAATGTAGGGACGGGTAAAATAAGGCCTTCTTGTGACTACTCAGGGTTTGAACTTACTCATGGTAGGACGTTTGTCACATGGCTTATGATTGTTAAAAGACTTGTTTCTAGAACCTCAATTTATTGAGCCAATGCCTTATCGACTTGATGAATCTAAAGGTAATGCGCAATATTTGAGAGGAGTGTAATGACAGTTGGCTTGCTGGTTTTCAATTTCTGTTTGGTTGTTAAACAGGACTTGTTGATTATAATGTGCTTGAGAAAACAGCTATATTATTTTGACCCAAACTTATTATTGCCAATGTCTATGCCTGTCCTTGAGATTTTGGCTATCCTCGCTTGAGGAAGGTTAGGATTTTTGCTAGTTCTGTCCTACTACCAGATAGCAGTGTAAGCTACTGAAAATTTCTTTCTATGTTTGCATATTTTTCCCTTCTTCAGTGACTAACTACTTAGAATCAATATGCATTGAAAGATTGCAGATGCTGTTGGTGCTTTTCTCATGATAGATATGGCTCATATAAGAGGGCTTGTTGCTGCCTCTGTCGTTGGTGACCCCCTTTGAGTACTGTGATATTGTAACGACAGCAACACAAAAGGTATTGTTAATGCGCTGAACTGATTGTATTGTATGCTTAAAAATTTCAGAATTGTTTCCCCAATCTCTCTTGATAATTTCTTGTTGCATATGGCATTCAACACCTTCCTTGAATCCTGATTTGGTTTTTCTCTTTAGATTCCAGAAAAATGGGAAAAAAATTTTGTTTGTACTCACCCAAGCAAGATTATTCTTCTGAGTAATTATTTGTTTTCGTTGTTGTAATCTGCAAGTAAATGATCTGAAACCTTACAATACCTTTCTCTTGATAATTCTTAAATTCCGGGGACTGGGCATGCCTCAAACAAATTGTAGGGACACCAATGGTATGGTTACGAGGACTGACCCGCGCATATAATTAATCCTTTAGTATATCCCACAAATCTTCAAGAACTAAAAAGCATAAAGTAGAATGCTAAGAAAAGCCAAAAGATAATATATAATTTAGAAAAGTAGTAACACAGTGAAACAGACAAGTCTAACTAACCTGAAAACCTGGAAAAAACAGTTTAATGGCAGATAGTAATTCCACTCGAAGGACAGAATCTTTCTTGACGAAGATCATGCCACCTCTTGGACCTCTCAAAGTCCGGATGGAAATATCTAACTGAATTTAGTTATTCTGTCCTGTAGGTGGCTTTTGAGTGTAGAGATCTTGCAAGCCGATTGATTGAATTAGGTTACAAGCTGGGTTTCTGGTGGCAGTGATAATCATCTAATTCTCGTAAGTCTGAGGCCAGTGGTGAGTTTTTCAGTTGATTATATTTTGAGTTTCCATGTCCGCTGCTGGTTTCTCATTGCCCTTTTAATTGCTGCCAATAAGTGTTCCTAACTAACTACCCTTTTTTTACAATGTGAAATAATTCTAGTTTTAAGAGAAAATAATTATATCGGGAAAAAAGAAGAAATTATGTTATGACATAATGTGCTATCAAAGGTATAATAAGTCTTATGAGACATGCCTCTAAGTGTATTTATATTCATAATTAACAATTAACTTGTCCATCATGTTGATCTTGAATGTTACAATTTTTTTTTTTTTGGAACTATGAATGTGAGAAATTTTTATCAATAAAATTTAATTACTTTGTAGATATAACTTTAATGTAAAAAATTTCATTGGAAGTAATAATGTAATAACAATATTTCATTTGGAAGTAAACCAATATAGGTAACAGTGCTTACGTTGCTAAATCAAAGTGGAAGGGGACAGCAGTTATTTTAGTTCTAGTTTAGTGCTAAAAAAATTCTATCTAATACGTAATAGTTTGATGGAAGATTTTGAAAGCTGAGGTTCAATGTTGAGCATATGATCTTTTTCATGCATGTTAAAAAGGAAATTAATGCTTTTTCTTTTTTTTTGGTTTTTTTGGAATGAAAAATAAATTAATGCTTTCTTTGCAACAAGAGAAATTTTGATTTGCCAGTTTTATCTCGAGCATGAATTTTGATGGTGAATATCAAGAATTATTAGATTGAGTTGATGAATTCTGATGATTCATTTAAATGCTTTATCATCTTGACGCTTAGATCTAAAGTCACATGACACATAAAATTAGATGCATATGAATTGTGATTTATTGAATGCTTCTAACAGGTTACGTGGTGGTGGAAAGGAGGAAAAGAAAAAAATGCAATTCTGCAAGAGTTTAATAGAGAGATCTGTTTTGAATATAAAGATGTAAAATCCATAATGCTAAATTACAAAATTCTACAAAATGATGTTAGTGATACCTACGAATGCAATTCCGTCTACATTACAATAAAAAGGATACAATTGCCTAGAAAGAATCTTTTCACAATTAGACGCACACCATTCATGAGTAGGAGTGGTTAAATACTTTTCTTACTTTTAAGAGGTCTTATTTTGTCCTAAACATATAGATAGTTTTTCTTGAATTTAATTTTTCATCCCCGTTAAAAAAAAAAAAGAAAAAAGCCCTCTTCACTGTTAGATTTATTATGGATCTTATGATTTAAAGAGATATTTATTTTTAACTTCACAGGACTCGAGGCGATATGGTTTTTAATCCTGCCAAAATTTTCCATTACATTCCTTTTGTGATGTGTAGGCAGGTATATCAACTCTTCGACTCTAACTTCTTTTTTTTTTTTTTTTTTTTTTTGTTTTTGCTTCTCCAAACAAAATCTGTAGCTAGCATGTTTTGGTTAGGATAATGTATTTTATATTAGTTGTTCGTTACTTTAATTGTCTAACAACCGTTTCAATTCGATTTCTTAACTAAAATTCATTAAATTCACATATTTTTAATTTAATTAATACTCACTTATATTTAATCTATGTCTAAACATAGAGTGATTATATTTATATATATATGACACATTCTAGTATACACTTCAGTATGCATACACTTGATAAAAAAATGTGATTACATTCTAAAATGTGCTATTATAATTTTTTATATATGATTACAGTTAAATATATGGGATTATAATTAATTATGTGATCACATTTAAAGTTTTATTAGTCGTGATAACATTTACTGACTGTAATAAAATATGTTTAATTATAAGTACATATAATAAATTACAATCACACATTTTAGAATACAATCATGCATTTTTTTTTGTCAAGTATATGCATATTCAAATGTACCCAAAGGGACCCATATATAATATTTGTATATATAATGTTTTTATAATCAGTGCCTCCTAACTTTAAGAAAGTAGAACGAATCAATCAAATTCATTCATTGCATCATCTCTCCTAAAACAAATTTTTTCTCCTATTTAATTCAAATGTAATTGATGAATTTGGTTAGTTCATCATAACATTTTAAAGTCAAAAGACACTGATGGTAGAATTATTATATAAATATAAGTGTCTCATGACTTTAAAAAGGGGAAAACTTCATTTTAGTCGTTGAGATTTTTGAAAATATCAAAATTTTACATATCTTTTGGAAACAACTCTTTCAATTGCTAACTTTTCCAAAACTCTTCAAAATAGTCCAAATTGTCTGTCAATTGACGTCAAACCAAACAAAAAAAAAAAAAGACTTAATTACCCTCAACACTCAAAATGACCGTTTTGCCCATAATAAAATCAAAATATTACATATTTTTAAACCAATTTTAAATGATTTTATTATTTTTTAAATTAAACAATAATTAAAAAAAAATAAAAACCCTAAAAATAAAAACCAATCACCATTTGTTAAACTCACATCTCTCTCCTCCATTTCTCCTCCATCTCTTTTTTCTCTCACTGTCTCCTTCCGGCGCCACCTCCATTGCCGTCGACGAGCCCAACAACCGTCGTCGACAACATGCTGCAGCAACCTCCATCTCTCTCTTTCTCTCTCATCTTCTTCAAATTTTTTTTTTTTTTGGTGATGTTGTGGATCTGGTTCTGGTTCTGGTTCGATCGAACCCAGAAACAAAGGTTTTTGGGTTCACATCGAACCCAGAAACCTCTGGTTCTGGGTTCGCATCGAACCCAGAACTAGAGGTTTCTGGGTTCGATGCGAACCCAGTAGCTGCCCTGTTTTCTTTTTTTTTTTTTTTTTTTTGTGAAATAGTTTTGAATTTTTTTTTTTTTTTGGCTCTTAATGTTGATTTCTTTGTTGAGGAAGATAATGTTGATGATGTTGTATTGTTGATGATGTTGAATACTATGAGAGATGGTATTGAAGAACTGGGTTGGGTTGATTGGCTTGATATGTTGAAGATGGTGAAAATTCACCAGATTGATGAACCGGATTTGAATTAGTTTGATGGTGGAGATGAAGAGTGTTGAAGATGGTGGAAATCCATCAGATTAGTTCTTCACCGTCCATCCATCATGGATGGATGGTGGAGATTTATTAATTTTTTTTTCAGTTTTTTTATAAAATTAATTTAAAATGTATAATAAATTATTTAAATTAATTTTTTAATATTTAAAATTGTAGTCATCCACGTGTCACGATGTTATCCTCTCATATGAAAAACCATTTTACCCTTCTCATTCAAGTTTTGTCACAGTTGACCGTTAGTTGAATAACAGTTTATATCTTTTTGAAGAGTTTTGAAAATGTTAGAGATAAAAAAAGCTGTTTCCAAAATATATTTAAAATTTTGATATTTTCGAAAATCTCAGAGACTAAAATGAAGTTTTTCCCTTTAAAAAGTTAGGACGAACCAATTAAATTCATCAATTACATTTGAATTAAATAGGAGAGAAAATTTGTTTTAGGTGAGAGAATGCAACGGATGAATATGATTAGTTCGTTCTAACTTTTTAAAGTTAGAATGTATTGATAGTGGAATTCCTAATATATATATATATAAACAAACAAACAATATTATTTTGATTGACCCCAATTCGAGAGTCTCCTAATCAATGTATGAAATCACATTTAAGAAAATTAAAAAAGAGAGAAATAACCTTGGAGTTACCCCAGTTTCAAAGTCTCCTAAATAAATTGTGAGGGATTACTATGGTGGTTGTGAGTTAAATCAACTGACTTAGTCAAACTTTTAAAGAAACTTATATGCCAATCAAAGCCTTCTATTTGCTCTCAATTGGATAGAATATGTAGAATTTTCAATTTTTTTTTTAAAAAACGCGTTTTTTTTTTAATTTTTTTTGTTGACTTACTGAAAATCTCAAATAATGTGTGGCTGATGTTACTTGTAACCGAAATGCACATGACAATGACAATCACTCTAAAAAATAATGGCGACTGATAATGGGAAATTTTGTAACTAATAAATAGAAAAGTTACTGATAACGTGTAGTTGGGCAATGTTTTCACTGATAAATGTGTTTGTTTCCGACTTTCCGTGCAAGTGGTGTATGGTTCTATACCAAAATAACATATCTCCCACTATTTAATACGTGGGTCTTCTACTCTCTATGTAGATCCCTCACCTTTATGTGGGGTACTCCCTCCTATATGGGAGTTACTATCCGGGCTACAGTCGGAATCAAATCTCGTAAGGGTCCAATTGATCCTTAGATTTGCTTCGGTTAAAAAAAAAAAAAAAGTTACTAATAACGCATGATTGATGCTTATTCAAAGTCATCATAACGTGTGTGGAAAAATCCACTGATTTCCATGGTATTGGAAATTTTGATCCGTTTTGTAGGAAATATCATTTAATTGATAACTTCTAAATTCCTAATACTTGACTATATGTCAATTTAATTTAATTTATTTTTTATTTTTGAGTTCGACTATGTCAATTTAATTGCCATCAATAAAATTGTGCTGTCTCATCTAATAGAAATCATCCACAACTTTTTATTTTTTTTTTTTTTTTTGACACTACTATCATTTTTTAATTCTTTATTTATTTTATTTCTCAGTATTTATTTTGCTAAATAATTCTAAAAAATAAGGTCTGGTGACTGGCGATTAAAATAAACATCTTTCCCTTTGAATCGATGTCTACTAAATGAAATTGTCACAACCACACAAAAAATGGAGAAAAAAAAAAACCACACAATGACAATGATATATCTTATTATAGAAGAAATTATAAATTGTTAAACGGTAGTAATGAATTCATAGAAGAACAAAGAAAGTGAAAATATATTATCTGTTGACACAGATGAAAGGTCGTCTATAAACTTCTTTTAAAAAAGTATTAAAAAATGTTTAAATAATTTCATGATTCTTTTAGATTGACTTATCATTCATTTGCTTTCATGAAGTCACGTATTCTCCTGTGCTTTTTTCTTTTTTAACTTTTTAATATTTTACATAAAACTCACATCAATGAGACTAGGATGTTAGAATATAACTAGGATCGTTAGAATTAAACTAGGACTTTTGATGATACAGTAACTGCTGATTCTATAGTTTAGCTAATAGCTGTACAGTCATAATGTTTTGTACCATTTTTAACTGTATGTAATGTTTGATCATTCCATCTACAAGAACCAACTGAGCCAAGATTCGAAAAAAAAGGATCATATGTGTACTTTTGGAGGATCTTAGCTTAGAAAACCCAAAGTTGATCGGAAGCACAAGGCAAAAGATAGAACTACTACGTTCTCATGAAGAAGAACACAGCAACTATTATTTGTTCCACAATTAATTAAACAACCTACAATTTTCAGGATTTTACTGATTTTTAAGTGACTACCTAATTAGATATGCCAATGATAACCTCGAAAACTTTATATTGAAATTTTGGAAATTATGCTAGTTATCAATTTCGGCATTGAGCATAGAAGACCAAAATCAAAAGCTATAGTGTCTTTAAATATAAATTATTGGAGACAATTGTGAAAAATACCCAAAATGCCTACCATTAAAGTTGTAAATTCGTTTAAAGTTGTAAATTCGTTTATACCCACCAATTTTAAAAAAAAATGTTTTTAACCTCTTAAATAAATTAATTGCAACCTATACCCACTTTACGTAGTTGCCCTTGTCCACTATATTCTCCACCTCCATTGCTCATGGTATGAGAACTTTAGCTTCATTTGTTAATTATTTGAGTTTTATTGGAATTTTTTGAAGTTTTTTTTTTTTTTGTAATTTTTAAGTTTTTTCGTGTTTTGAATGTTGGGTAATAATATTTAGATTAGATTTAGTTGGATTTGATTTGAATATAGAGGTTTCTGATGAGATATAATGTTAAAAAAAATGACCGGATTTTGTGGCCCCATAAAACACGGTATCGGGTTATGTAGGGCCATAAAGCCTGGTATCGGGCTTTATGACCCCATATAATCCAGTACCAAATTTTATAGTCCCATAAAATACATCGGGTTTTATAGGGCCATAAAACCCTGTACCGGGTTATGTGGGGCGACAAAAGCCGGTATCGGGTTTTATCGTTTCACAAAACTTGGTATCGAGTTTAAATTCCGTGTTTTCTAAATTTTGACTTAAAAGTAACTTGATAATCTTGGGTATAGAATGAAAATAATTTATTTGAGGAGTTTAAAACAAATTTTCATGAATAAGTGGATAAAACGAATTTTTCTTTTGTTTTTGGATAATAGTGAATTTGATTGAAAAGAATTTCATAAAAAAAAATTCAAGTATAAAACACATCCTTGTTGGATTTTCCTTTGTTAATATAGAAATATACCATGATTCCAATGCTACTAAAGAAACCACAATTTCATATGTTCAATAGAATTTACATTTTAAAGCTGTAATATTCACATAAATCTTGCCCATAAGCAATTAAGCAATACATGTATTGTCTTTCAATACAAACCTTCTTTTTTTTTTTTTATATATAATTATTGCAAGAGATAGGAATCAGTAGGTGCACTGGGATATCCCAACTAGGTTGGCACCTCCTTAGCACCCTCATCATCTACCCAACCCTGCCATTATATTAAAACAAGAAGAGAACATACTACAAAAAGTTCAAAATAAAAAATTCGACTTTTGACAAACATTATTAGAAACTAAAAAACTGCAAAA
Organism: Nephelium lappaceum; assembly: GCA_021234005.1. NCBI lineage: Eukaryota > Viridiplantae > Streptophyta > Magnoliopsida > Sapindales > Sapindaceae > Nephelium > Nephelium lappaceum. The sequence goes on from JAIZFV010000068.1 coordinate 80,791, forward strand.
ACTTGGAGTGCTCCACCACCAAACAGAAATGGTATTGGGAGCCTAAGAAGTTAGTGAATTCACCATATGATTACCCTCATGATAAATATAGGTGACAATAAATTTCATCGGTGACAGCAAATCTGAGAAACAAGACCGATGAGGGGCTACCAAAAAAGTAGAGTTGCTCTTTAACCAATTCTTATGCCAATAAAACTCACCAGTATAAAAGAGAGCATGAATAACAGTTGCAAAGGGGACTTGGGTATCCTTTAAACCTTATTCACGCAAACCAAATCACCCAAATCATAGCTATGATAGAGGCTTTCTAAAGAGCTTCTAGTTGAGAAATGAATCTTGCCTCTAGAGCCTCCTACCAGAGATCAATAATCAAGCCATCTATTCGAATACTTCGACCAAAACTGAAGGAGATGACCTGCCACAATAAATAGGCAAAAAGACAGGTCAAGAAAAGATGGGAAATAGACTCCTAAGCCCCTCAACATAAGCGATAATTGGAAACTATTAGGAAAACCTATCATTGAAGGGCACACTCCATTGGAAACAAAAGAAAACAACCATATGAACTTATATTTTGGTAATTCTTTATATAAATACAACAAAAAAATAAATAAATAAACAACGAAGTATTACCTTTGCTGCACCCTAATACTGTTACAGCCACTTATCACAATAGATACTTCATATTGGCTTTTTTCCACTTCAAAAGAGGTAGGTAAAAGGCCAAGGAAGATGCAATCGAAGTTGAACTACAACATTAGATAATTACAAGATTGATGTATAGGTCAAATCAAACTTCACAAACAAATAGGAATATTACATTTCAAGTTAGCTTATACCATGATTCCAGTCATACTCAACTCTAAAGTCTTGTTTTGGATTGAAATGGTGCAGTTGCTATCCCACACTAAAACACAATTCATTAATGAGTAGAAATAAAAAAAAGCACAATCTAAAAGGATTAAAATGTTGTTATATCCCAAGCAAATATAATAACGTCTTTAGTTATGCTAATGAAACAACTTTTTATTACCAGACTTCCAAATGTGGTTGATGTGCTGTTTGGCCCATCTTCTGAAATTTTGCACCTCTAGTTTGTAAAACAGTGACTTTCTATTTGATCTCGACAATAAAGTGGAAAAAAAATATATGTATCATAACCAAAGTTTTTTCCAGTTGAATTGAAATGAAACAACACAATAATAGTAATTACATATCTATTTTAAAAATGTTTTAAAATACTATCAATATCTCACTAACATTTCAAATTACTTTTCACAAAGTATAAGACCTTAAAATTAAACTTAAAACTATAATATGATTACCATATAAAGTTGGAATTTGGCGTACCTACATATGTATGCTTAAAATGATGTTGGATACATTGGTCCCTTTAGCTCACCCTTTGAATCCAGGATCATTTGTTAATTGACAGAGTTCTTCCAACTAGACCACAAATGTAATTCATTGAGATTTAGGATCAATGCCCTTAAACCTTTAGTCGCCAACTCATTGAGATAGTTCTCCACAAAATAAGCCAAGTCTCAAAGATTATTCTGCCTATTATTAACACAACAATCACTTCTCCTCTGCATTTATTAAGCACTACCTTAATCACAGATATTCATGCCGTTCCAATCTGTCAAACAAGACCTAAAGGAAGGCAAAGAAGTAGAGCTCTGCTAAGTTCATTGTTTTGTTTTATCCTGCGAAAAAAAAAAGACAAAAAGAAAAGATTTTCAATTAGACAAGGATTAGATAGAACAAAGAATAGTTTGAAAATTCGAAAATTGCTATGCATTCTACTTTTAACTTAGTAAGAACATAGAAACTATAATCCATTGTTAAATTATTACATTACATTTTCAAAAAATTAAATAAGATAATCACATCTCGTCAATGAACTATACTCAACTAGATAATACCAATACCAATATGTACTGAGTTTTAACCAATAAGGTCCCTAAATTTGGCATTGAAAATAAATATTTGGGGAAAAAAAAAACAAAAGAAAAACAAATACCAATAGGCTGGCTTGCGAAGTGAAACATATTTGGTAACTTATATTAAAGTTTAAAAGTTGAATATAATATATATATATACTTACTTGAAATTGGGTGAGAACAAGATGTTTATGTGAAAATTTGAATCCTCTACAAACACTACAAGTCTCCTTTTAGTCCACGTCATCAATAAAATGACATAGTTACCTGAAAGAAATCCAAATATGGCAATGATATCTGAGATAACTTGGTTATATCATTTTTACAACTGAAAGCAGATTTTCTATTATTCAAAAGATATAAGATTTGTCATGCTGTTTTGGTCTTCAATTCTGCTAACCCTTCATCCAATTTCAATAACTCGAGACATTCCCGTGTTGGAAAAATTAAAGTTACTATATATAAACTTAACAAAATTCTAAGTCTAATTATAAAAAGTTCTATATGACTTTTTTGTCAGTACTATCATAATCTTAATTACAATCATGAGTGATTACAACCATCATGGTTTTAAATGACCAATACCACCCATGAGCACCATGATCTTTTTTTGCTAAATCCAAATCTGTTAATAAACAATGACTCTATAAACCGACATATTGTAAAGTAGACATAATGATGATTAAAAAAAAAAATTGTAATTGCATATCTTATAAAGATAAGCACGATAACAAAGATAGAGACACCATAAATGCATAGACTGTAAAGAAAGACAAGAAAACAAAGAGAGATAAAAGGGGAGAGAGATGACCAAAGTGTTGTCCTTAGAAAGCAGCATGGAGAATTGAGGTCCCATCTTTCTAGTGCAATGAACTGGTTGCAGCTTATTATCACTACACTTGATTTGGTCTAAAAGCTAAATACTTGACGACTTTCGTGCTCCCAAACGAAGCAGCTTTGAACAATGGTAGCCAGATTTATTTGCTACAAAATTTGCTCTGCAGAAATGTAAGAAACTTCCACCAAAAGCTTCACCTCGGCAATATTGTAACTGATGGCTGCCTTGTGAAGAACCATGTTTTTGTGGTCATTTTTCGTGAAGTCGTTGGTTGCCATAAGATAATCCACGTATTGGAGGCGATGTTTAAGTGGCTTCTTGCTTTTGCTATGGACTGGAATGTAATAGACAGTGTCTTTGGTGACAGTCGATGGATATGAAAAGTTGATTCTTTGAATGTTATCATCAAAGAATGTTTTCAACGCTCCCTAGTTTTCTTTTATCACATCTTTATATGGCTCCTGCATTGTTGAACGATTAAACATCCAGATCACTTAGTGAAGGGCAACGAAATCTGAGTGAAAATGGGTTCAATTTTTGCTGTACTTAGCTCTATAAGTGGACTGAGGTGTTATTGATGAATGTGGAACTGATAGATCAAGTTTGATTGTGCATGGAGGTTACCAATTTTAAATATATGTTTTTCTGTCTTTTGAAATATCAACCAACAAGGATGATTTGGTGACGTAGACAATAGTTTTTAATTATTAAACAACTGAGAAGCTCACAATATAATCATGCATTTTACCTTTTGGCTTAATAAGAACATACAAACTTTATTTCATTCGTAAATATGGACATACCATACCTGTCTATAAATGAGACCTTCAATCAAAAGCTTCATGCCTCCACAAACATTGCAGCCTTCATTTAATTCATCCCATTAATAAGCTAGATGAACCAATCATCTGAAAGAAACCAAATTGTGTCAGTAATAATTATGAACTTTAGTTTGTCTAACATCAAATATCAAATTTTAATAAATTAAATTCACTCAGTTGTACAACTTTGCTGGGAAAATCAGACTAGTGTCACTGTGCCCGGAGTCCTTGCCATCTTTCCTCTCCTTGAATCCATGAATTATGTCCTAAATTCAACTCAAGATTAGAGCCAAAATATAAATGATGACAATGACAAACATCATAAAAAAACCATTCTATTTAATACCTAGTAATTCCTGGACTTGCCTAGGTTCACCAACTAAGAACCTAAAATTGGAATAGTTTATTGAAAATGATAAAAACCAACAGTACCATAGTTTAAAAAGTGTGATGTGTAACATCTAAGGCAGCCAAACTATTTCTATACTTTTGAATCATTCAAGCAGAAAAACAGGCTTTGGGATAAAGGTATAGCAAAATTGAGTTTGAGTATTTTCCGTGAATTAGAATTCTAAGAAATGTGCTGGCTTTGTTGACAAGAATGTTCAGCTTTCACAAGTAGAACACAACAAACCAGCTTGTCCAAGCTAAGTTTGATCAACATCTGATACATAAGTTAGTAATGATCAAGTGGAGACAGCAGGGCAGCCCTGATGCTTCAGCTTATCTGATTATGTTCTAGTATTGGTAGGAAAAAAGAGTTGAGATGTTCCAGCTCAGTTAATGTTTAACCAATCAGAAGTAAGGCTAGAGATCACACATTTCTTGTGTATCAAGATACAGTGTAGATATATATATATATATATAATAGCTGTATCCTTCATGTAGCACTTAATGAATAGAAAGGGAAAAAAAAAAAAAAAGAATTCTCTAAGATAGACATTGTGTTTTCAAGATCAAATCTTTGATTGATTCTCATTGTGGTTTGTTAACTTCAATTTCAACATTCTTGTTTCAAGTTTCAAAGACTTTCAGTAGGCTTTATTAACATAGAATAGTCCATGCTTTCTACTTTCAATAGGCTTGATTAAAATAGGATAGTGCGTGCTTAATTATATACATTACCCACTAAATCATCACATATAATGAATCTCTTCCTAGCAATAAATGGTTTGGCCTCGAGGGTTGTTGGTAAGATACAAGCAAACTTACATGAGAAAAGCAAAGAGGTCCTTAAATCTGGTTACTAGTCGCTCAGAAAATTCGTTGAATATCTGTCTTGGGAATACCATAGGAAATTAGAATGTTAAGAGAAATTTTAGACCCAATTAGTATTCATCTTAGCAGTTCCAATAAAACGCTAGTCTCATCCACCTTTTGTCCATCTTCCTGTCGATGGTTGCAGGGATTCGGCTTATATAATACTAAATAAGGCTTAGGACAACAATAAAAAACAAAGAACTGGAGCTTAAGTTGAACTGACCAACCTGAATTTATATGATAGAATTGTTGTTTCAACTGTTGAAGCTTCCCACTCTCATAAGCTTCCCTAGTTTACACAACAACAGGGAGCTGCAAATTGACCACATTTTAAAGTTAAGCTTTATGCAAACCTGGACATACAATATAAAAATATAAAAGAAGCTCATCAGCATATAATTACAAAAATAGCTCAAAATACAAGCAGTCATAGAAGTTAGTGAGAATAAAGCTTTTGTAGTTGGAAACCAGTTATACCATTCAATTAATCTTTAGAAATGAGTAGCATGTGTTCTATATAATAGGATGATTCTTGAGATACAGAATATCGACAAGGATTCGAGAGGATAAACCTGTTAATCTCTAAAATGAAGCCATCGTTGAACTGAAATAAATTGAAATCCATAGAAGTAGCTTTTGTTTCCCATAAATGAACCTGTCTTGGTTTTGCAACCTGAAATTAATACATCATAAGTTAGATCTTGGAAGATTTCCCTTCAACCCATATCCGCCTATAATACATGCAAACTAGGTCCTACTTGATGAAAAACATGCTGTTCAGGAACCCAGTGTCATGTTCTTGACACTAGCAAAGAACTTGAATTTGGAATACTTGACTTGAAATGATGAAAACAAACAGTAGCATAGAATAAAAACTGTAGTATGTAACATCTAAGGGGTACATACTTTTCTTATACTTTTGCATCATTCAAGCGAAAAAATACACTTTATGACAAAGTTGATATTTGCACCTGCTCTGCTGCATGATATTTGCACCTCAAACCATACCCATATGAGTTGGTTAGAAAGCATGAAGATAGCCGTCCTGGACCCCCATTTTCTAGTGCTGTCTCTTTCTCCTACAAATTTTCATTTCAAATAATCATCAACAACATAATTGATGGCAAGACATCTACAAGTTACAAATGAAGTTAGATTCTTGATAAGGTAGTTTGAACAGCATAATTGAATTTTACACATATTGTAATTTAAGCCATATTTTTTGACAAATTGATGGCTAGACATCTAGAAAGTACTGATATAAATATTAAGTGGCTTTAGTTCATATAACAAAATTTCAATAAATGAAGTTGAAATACTTGCCATTATGACTGCTTTAATTAAACCAATTGTAAATTTGAAAACCACTTGCTTCTGGCTGAAGAAACAGACAATAATCAAGAGAATTGAAATGTTAATTAAAAATGTAGAGGAGGCTTAATGTGTTAGATATTGACATACCGGTGACAAGAGTTCTACGGACCTCATTCATTCTTCATCCTCTAGTTCATAGATGGATTTATGATCTATCTTAATGCAAGGGATGTGGGAAATCTTGGGCCACTCTTTTCCTTTATTTCTTTTGCATTCTTCTTCCAGCCTTGGACAATGATCAATATGTAATTTCAAAAGTGATGATGGCAGCCGTTGCTCTGAAATGGATGTAAGACTTGGGCATTCACGGATCATTAGAGACTGAAGTGAAGAAGGCAAACCCAGCTCTGAAACGGATGTGAGACTTAAGCAATCCCAAATTAACAGAGATTGAAGTGAAGATGGTAAGACCACCTTTGGAAAGGATGTCAGATTTGAGTATCCAATGATTTCCAACGATTCAAGGTTTCGAAAACCTTGGCTCAGTACCCATTTCACATTTGGGAAATCGAGAAAGGACAGATGAGTTAGAGAATGGGGTAACCTCATTCCCATATCCTGCTCTAGAAATGACAATTCTGCTTCTTCATCCCCAACAAGAATGAGAGTTGTGAGAGAGGTGAGTTTGTGCAACCCCCACGCAAGCAGTGGATTGTCTCCAACACTAATGTCAAGATGTGTTAGGTTTGTAGGAAAACCTTCTTCTGGAAATGACCTTATACTTGGACATTCAACTAATATTAAGCTTTTAAGAGAGTCGAGGTTGTGGAAGCCTTTAGGTAGACCTTCCAGCTTCTCACAACATTGAATGTGAAGTCGACTGAGCCTATCCTTGGGAAGCCCATCTTCCGCCAAATTCACAATACTTGGACATTTAAATATCTTTAGTTTATGTAGGCGGGTAAGATTGTACAAGCCCTTAGGCATAATTTTAAGCTTTTTACACTCCGATACAGTAATTTTCTCAAGAGACTTGTTGTTATGAAAATCATCTGCTATTGACTCCAGTTCTGGAACTTCATAGATGCGGAGAACAAAAAGAGTGGCAGGTAACCGAGCACTTAATGATAAGCTAGTGAGAGATTTGCAATCGTAAACACGCAAATATTCAAGCAGAGACGTGTTGTTCTCTTTGTCCAAAATTGATGTACAATTTATCTCTCTATCATCCCATAAATACTCCAATTTATCACAATGCTCTATATCAAGCCTTTTAAGGGATGGGAATAATTGACCATTTACTATAAATCTTAGAGAATTGCATCTTTCTATTTTCAATTTTCTAGACATGCATTCTCTGAGTCATTTCT
>JAIZFV010000069.1:0-70643 GCA_021234005.1 Nephelium lappaceum
CTCTCATTTGAGATGTGTACATTTGTTTCTAAATACCTATCATAAAGACGAAGAAAAAGTACTCGACTACCTTACTATAACGGATGTGTGAAATAGTTGTCTACCTGGTCAATTTTAAATGCATAATGTCGTATTTATTGAATTTAATATGTCCCATGATCTAGCATTATATCTAGAGAGAAAATATTGAGTTTAAATATCACATTTCTTTAATTTAATTTATCCCAAGATCTAGTATTATAGATGGAGAGAACATGTTGGGTATCTTAACAAGGTTCATGTAAGGTCCGAATCGAAGTGGATCTAGAAAATAAATTAAGCCCAAAATAAGAATCAATAAATAGGCAAAATTTTTAAGTGAAATCCAAATTTTAAGTGGGCTTAATGATATTTAAGTGAAAGCCCAATTGTTTAATTATTGGATTTAATTGTAGTCAAATTGTATCCCAAATTTTAAGTGGGCTGCGATTTGTAAGTAATCCCAAATTGAGATATGAGAATGGTGGAAATGTGGCTGTTCAAAGAAAGAAGACGTCGAGTGAGAAAAAAAAAAATGAAGGTCGAAAATGACAAAATAGTTTGTTGGTCGAAAAGAAAATAGATAAAAAGTAAAAGCAAAGAAATGTTCTTTCAAAACAGACAAATTGGTAGCACGGAAAGTGAGCTAGTGGACCACTAAATAAAAAAGAGAGATACATGCCCATTCTTGAACCAAATAAGATTGACGGTGGCAGAGATATTTTAAGGAAATCAAATAAAAGAAAAGTCAAATTGAAGAAATTGACAAAAGAAATATGGTGTAAAAAAATGATAGAGAATGAGGCTTGATAGTAGAGGCGGTGGAGTGTTGAGTGTCAACATAATACAAATATATATTTTTTTTGAGAGAGATTGAGAAGATCAGTGTATATATATATATATATATATGTATGTATGTATGTAAGTATAATAGAAGAGAAGAAGAAAAAGAGAAACAGAGAGAAGAGAAAGAGAAGGATATTCCATATCGGTGATCTGAATATTTGGATATTCGATTTATCCAGATAAATTATTTTTATTTCAATGAGATTTGAAATCTAGAAAAATAATTAATTTTTCTATAAATTCAAAATTAAGTTTTATGTGATTTTAGAATGGATCTAAGTTTACAATGAATCATATGAGAATCCGTTTTAGAACTAGAAATAAGCAAATGAGTTATGTGAGTGAATAGTTTTATTTTAATTAAATTGATTGATTGATGTTTATTTATATTTCAGATTTTATTATTTATTTCAAATAAATAATTTATTTAGTTAATTGATTTTATAAATTATAAATTATGTTTTACGATTGAAATGAAAATCTATTACGAATTAGTATTTATATATACTTATCAGAAATCCCAGTAAGAATTTTATATTTTCAGCTTGAGTTATTATTAGAAAAAGTTCGGAATATTTCATATAATATGATTTTATGTTTTAAGAAAGAATATTGATTTTTATTTTAATAAAAATAGTTATCCAGAATTATGTGGATATTCAAAAAAAAATTGAGAAAGTAAAAATAAAAAATATTTCAGAACACTAAGGTTGTACTATCCCTTTTAACGGTCAGACAAGCTACACATATGTGAGACTTAGATTCACTTAGCACGTGTACGGTAGATGTAAGGAGAGTCATTGAATTGTCGGAAGAGTTATTGAGTTGCCTAGTACATGTATGGTAGATGTTATCCCTCGCTCTCTGTGTGTGTGTTGAATATCTCCACCACGTATGATAGATTTCTTTGAATATTAGTTGATGTAAATTTTCATATTACAGATATTACATTTTGAGTTTGATCAGTACAGATGGCGATTTACAGAACATCAGATTTATATAAAGAAATTTCATAGAAGTTTTGCAGATTATAGATTTTCATCTTTTATATTATTAAAATTATAAAGATAATCTATATAAAAGTTTATAATTTTATTACGATATGAGATTATATTCAATTTTATTTTCAGATATGATGGCGTATAAATTATTGAAAACTGTTTCTTTTTACCAGTGATATTTGATGTTTTATTTAGAAATATTTTTTAAAAAGTTATATTTATTTATTGGGCAGTAGCGCTTACTCTTTTATAAAAGCTATTTTTTCGGGTATCCGTTGTAGATTCATACAGATTATTACAGATCGTGAAAAGGGTCATATGATGATGAAAGCTTTATATTTTTGTATATTTTTTAAAAATATTATATATATATATATATATCAGTCCGAGGGTTTAACATAAGAAATGTACATAATTTTGATTATTTCAAATTAAATTTTATAAAGCGACCCTCAGATTTATGATGATTTTTCTAAAAGATTTTAGAAACTTCAAATTTCAATTAGAAAGATCCCACTTTGTAGGGGATCATCCTGGACTCGAGATAGGAGTCGAGATGGGTCCTGTCAGTTCAAACATTGTTTTCTTAACTATAAGAAGAATAAACAAAGGACATTCAACATTATTTATTTATTTATTTGAGATTTGATACCAATTGGATTAAAGATATTTTTTTAAAATTATTGAGATAAACCACTACAAGCATAGTTTGCAATATGATCGCAGACTACGAGAAAGGTTCCCCCATATTTTGTGATGTTATTGGTAGATATGAGATTTGAATTTCTATCATAAATATGAAGGAAAAATGTTCAATTATTTTACTAAGGGTAATTACGCCGCTTTCTTATTCGTTAGATGATTGTGGGTGTATATATAATAAATAGAGTTTACTTACCTAGAATGCACCATAATTAATATATTTAATAAAAGAAGAGACTGAGATAAGAAAGTTTTCTCCTCAATACACATTGAAAGTCATAATGTTAATGCAAGGTTTATGAGCCATTAATTAAGTGGAATAAATGTCGACTAAGTCAAAGTAAGTAATATAACTTAAAATAGTTGAGAAATTATTTATGAAAAAAAAAATTATAAAAATAAGGACATATCATAATGAATGAGACATCGAATTGTGTTCTTGAGGTACAATGTTAAACTTACTGTGTATAGAAAATTTCCATCACACATTTTTGTGTCCATTAAACAATGGATTTCTCAACCAACCCTTTTTTTTTTTTTTTTTTGGCACTCCATACCCCCTTTATTTTGCAACCACCCAAAAAGGTATGGACAAATGTTGAAGCGGTTATAACTCTAAGCTTATCATATTCATGTTAAGTTAAAAAATTTAAAATCGAATGAATTTTTACGAATTCTTAAAGTTGTAGTTCAAATTAAAAGAAAGGACAAATGTTGAAGCGGTTATAACTCTAAGCTTATCATATTCATATTAAGTTAAAAAAATTTAGAATCGAATGAATTTTTACGAATTCTTAAAGTTGTAGTTCAAATTAAAAGAAAGGACAAATGTTGAAGCGGTTATAACTCTAAGCTTATCATATTCATATTAAGTTAAAAAAATTTAGAATCGAATGAATTTTTACGAATTCTTAAAGTTGTAGTTCAAATTAAAAGAAAGTTCTCTCTTCCACAGTTTGTTAAAGTACTCATATTAAATTTTATTTTTATTTAAAATTTAAAACACAATATTTTTCAAAGAACCAGAAATCTAGTATTGAATTAGAGGTTGTATATAATAGATTGAGTTCCACATTTGTTCATATATACGATCCTAAAGTGAGGAAATATTTTTTTCCTTTGTATTGTGTGAGTTTCCATATATTCATTCACCACTTTTTTTTTTTTTTTTTGGCTTTTTTTTTTCCTTATTCACTCTCAAACCTTCACATTTAATATGAAATTCCAAAAAAATAAAATGAAATTACAGCAATTTTCCCAATTCTTTTAGTGATTAAAAACTTCGTTTAAAAAATAAGTATAGGGAGTAATTTTTTAGCTGACAATAATAGGTTTTCGTAATTTTTAATTTTCTTAACCTTTCAATTCTTTTTAATGATTTCATATATTACAAATTTATTATTGACTTAAATATGACACATTATCAAAACTATAATTTTATAATAAAATTTGTACTTAATTAGACTTCCAAAAAAATGGAATAATTGTGTCACAATAATAATTGATTGGACCATATATTACAATAATGTTTTTTTAAAACTATTTTTTAATGAAGTTTATTACAAAAATATAATACAGTAAAATTGAAAAACAATAATTTTCCTTATTCACTCTCAAACCTTCATCTAAAGAAGACAAAGGGTATGAGTTTCAACAGAGAATAAAGTGTGGAAGGAGAGAAAACGTGATATAATTCTCTTCCTCTTGAGTAGAGTTTTACTGTATGTGTTCCGTTTATTGCTGCCTTTTGAAAGCTACATCAAATGTTGATGCCTATAAATATCTTGACAAGAACACACCATGACTCACACAAGTCAAGCAAGCACAATAAGCTCTTAATTAAACTACCCTCCAACTAGAAATAGAAGAAAACAATGTCTCTTCAAGTTTCAGTACTAGATGCTACCTCGGCCCGAGATAACCAGCAGCGTCGCTCGGCAAATTATCATCCTAGCATTTGGGGGGATTATTTCCTCTCTTATGCTGGTGATGAATCCTTGGTAAAGATGCTCATTTTTTAAGTTATTAGTTTAGTTGACATAATCCATTTACATATTTCTATTGTAGTCTCACTTTTGATCTAATTGTCCAATACTACATACAACTTAAAGTGATAATTAAATACATCATTTGATTAAAAAGAATCTCATCATTATCTATAATAATACTACTGTAAAGTATCTTCAGGTGAAAATCTATGAACAAAATCATGTCTAAGTTTTGAATCCAAAACGGATAATATTTTGTTTTATGTTTAAGAAGTCTTTACAAGGCATGGATCTCCATGGCAATATTATAATAAGCTCTTGCAATGTATATATGATATTGTCAAATCATTACTAATTTGCACTATTTCTTCAATTTGGCTGTTCAGGAAGCTGATGTGAATGTTAACCTTCTGGAATTGAAGGAAGAAATCAAAAAAATGCTAATGGCAGATGTCAAGCCTTCACAGAAATTGGACTTGATTGATGTCATCTATCGTTTAGGCATAACTTATCATTTCGAAACCGAGGTTGATGAAATCTTAGAAAAAATACACAAAAACCACCATGTCTCTAGTCTCGAAGATGACAATGAGGACGACCTCCATTCCATTTCTCTTGAATTTCGTTTACTTAGGCAACACGGTCATAAAATGTGCAGTGGTATGCTCTTTTTTAATCTCAATATATAATCCTTCCAAGAACTTGGTCTTTTATAGCAAAAAATTTCAACTACAACAGAGCCTGATCATTTTGATTATAATGTGTTTGTGTTGAATCGATCAGATGTGTTCAACAAGTTCAAGGACAGCAAAGGAAACTTCAAGGAATCCCTCGTAACAGATGTTCAAGGAATGTTAAGCTTGTATGAAGCTACACATCTCAGGGTGCATGGAGAAGTTATACTAGAGGAAGCCCTCGCTTTCACTACCAGACACCTTGAATCATCAACAGCCCAATTCAGTTCTTCACTTGCAGAGGAAGTTAACCGTGCCTTGAATCGACCAATTCGCCGGGGCTTACAAAGGCTAGATGCAAGACATTACATGTCTGTTTATCAAGAAGACCCTTTGCACAACAAGACTCTACTGACCTTTGCAAAGCTAGACTTCAACATACTACAAAAACTTCACCAGAAGGAACTCGGTGATATATCAAGGTTGGTACATATCTATGTATACATAAGATTTGATATGGTTGCTTGTAAGCATTTCAAGCTTGAAGCTTTACAGTTTAATGGATTCTTCTTGATAATGTCATTTAGGTGGTGGAAAAATTTAGACTTTTCGCGTAAGTTGCCTTTTGCAAGAGATAGAATGGTGGAGTGCTATTTCTGGATATTAGGCGTGTATTTTGAGCCAGAATATATTTTGGCTAGAAGGATATTAACCAAAGTGACTGCCATGACTTCCGTTATTGATGACATCTATGATGTTTATGGTACTATTGAAGAACTTGAGCTTTTTACCTCAGCTATTGAGAGGTAATTTTCATCCATTTCTCTACTTCTTCAATTCTGTTACAATAATCAAATGCTCATGTTTGATTTTCGTTTTTTTTTAGGTGGGATATCAGCGCCATAGATCAACTGCCTGAGTATATGAAATTGTGTTATGAGGCTCTTCTAGATGTTTACACAGAAAATGAAAGGGATTTTGCCTCTGAAGGAAAACTATTCTGCCTTGATTACGCCAAAGAAGCAGTAAGTTTCATCATTCAATGGTTTAATTATTAGATCTTTAATGTATATAACAAAACGTGATTTTGATTATAATTTCTTTTGTGCTCAGATGAAGGAATTAGTTAGAAATTACTTCTTAGAAGCAAAATGGTGTCACCAACAACACATACCTACAATGGAGGAATATATGCCTGTTGCATTGATCACCTGTTGTTACAAAATGTTGGCAACCACTTCTTTTGTGGGAATGGGAAATTTTGCATCCAAAGAAGCCTTTGAATGGTTGTTTAGCAACCCCAAGATTGTTCAAGCTTCCTCAGTTATTTATAGACTCATGGATGACATAGTTTCTCACGAGGTACTATTTTTGTTTTATAATGACAGTTATTAATAGTTAACAAATATGAGTTATGTGAATGTAAATATTTCCATTTCTTGCAAGTAAATTAATTTTCAAATCATTATCAAAAGTTAGAATTGGTCTGCAACACATATTGTTGACATGAACAGCTAATAATGACATCACTTTTCAGTTTTCTTGAATTCTTCTTTTAACCAACATGTAATTATTTATATATGCAGTTCGAACAAAAGAGAGGGCATGTGGCTTCAAGTATTGAGTGTTACATGAAACAGCATGGAGCAACAGAAAAGGAAGCATGTGACGAATTTCGCAAACAAGTTACAAATGCATGGAAGGATATAAATGAGGAGTGCCTCCTACCAACAGCGGTGCCAATGTCTCTACTGACGCGAGTTCTTAATCTTGCTCGAGTTATGGATGTCCTCTACAAGGACGAAGATGGCTACACACATGCTCAAGTATTTATGAAGGATCTTGTTGCTTCTCTTCTCACCAATCCCGTGCCACATTGAGCATATATGGAAGCAATTTGTTCCAATTAAGTTCTATAGATTGGATTGTAGATTTTATATATATATATATATATATATATTCAAATGCTACAATAATTGAGTTTGTATTCTGAACTCAGGTCTACCAAATAAAATAGAATATAAGTGTGTTTCCCTTCTATTCATGATAAAACTTCTTTTTTTCTCTAATTAAGTAAAACATTCTTCATGATCTTTGTTTCATACAAGAATTTAAATAAATCATTACATAATCAATTTATGCTAATACAAATCTAATTTATATCGCTCCAAATTAATTTTTAGAAGTGATCAAATCGATATAATCTTCATAATTGATCTACGCCGAGAAGAAAATTATTGCATATTAATCTCAATAATATTGTGATGATCATATGGACATTCATTCTTTTTATTTATTTATTTTTTTGTCTATAAGTGGAACACTCTAAAAAATGTAGAAGAATAGTGTTAAATACAATTTTCTTTTAGTAAAGAATATTATGAAAATAGAAATTGGCCACGGAATTATAACGGTTCCATGTTTAATCAGAATTAAATATTTTGTGATTTCATGCACATAAAGTGATGTCCCAAAATTCAAATTGAGTTCTTTCAAGAGTTCATATATTAGTTCAAACTCTTACTCTCAGTAGCAATTGCCTCAAGTACTCTCATGCTTTTGAGGATCATTAGGTGGAAGAACAAGCACCCTCATTATTGGTGAAATCACCCATTATAAAAGGTAGTGTTCATTGTGTCCAGTGGCAACCTGAAATTCATGTTAGTGGAGGTAATTCAAAATAATGATAATAACAATAAATTCATGATAGATGAAAAACAATGTTATTTGATTAATAAGTCTTTCTCGGTTATATTAATAAAATTGTATGTTTGAATTATGATCTATATCAAACCTACATTAATAAGGTTATAAATTTGTGTTATGTTTCATATTTACCCAATCGCATATTGTAGTAATATTTACAATAATAATAATATAAGAGCACCGAGGAATCTCCTTAGCTTCAGTTTGTCATCTTTTTTACTTCTTGCATTGAATAATCTATTTGTCATTTTGTTTTTGGTTTTAGTTTGGAATACTTTTGACATGTATCTCCCGGCCAGTAAAGCTGATTGTGATGATCTCTGGGAGGCTATCAAATATCAGTATTAAGCCTAGGTTTGGAATTTTGGATAGCTGGGTGTTTCCATGTGCTTCATTTCACATGGAAGGCTAAAAACAAGTTTATATTGCAGCAAGTAAAGCTACTTTTTTTTGAGAATTATTAACGGCATTGATAGGCTGAGTCCGATGGGTTTGGTAAAACCCGCACGTAAATTTTTTCTACACATGTACCTGCGAAATTTCACGGGTTAATACTCGGTGCAAGACTTGCGGGTTCAGGTAACCCGCATGTCACCCACAAACCCATATATATATATATATATATATATATAACGTTGTTCACACATTAAGAATTTATGGCTATGGATCATCATTTAACATGGACCGAAATACAAGATATATACAACCTTATCCACATGGTGAATATATGTGGCTATGTATTTGTGGTAACGGCCTTGGATTATTAATGATGATTTTTATTTTTTAGCCAAATCTCATGTGCATAGTTGGTAACTATTAAATTTTATAATTGACAGAATTTTTTTTTTCTTTTTTTTTTTCAAATATTAACACCTTACAGGTTACAGAATTGTCAAGTTTGGTGAGATAAATTATTGATAGTACAACCTCAGATGATTATTTCAACAACCGAAAAAATGATAAGAAATTGATCATTAATAGTACAATTCAAATGATTACTCCTATAACTAATTAGGAGATCATAACTTTTACCAAAAAATTGTTGAAACCTGCCGAGATTAGTTAGTGAGAATACAGCCCAAATGATATTTTCGACACTAGGAGATGATAATTTTTACGAAAAGGAGATTCACACCCCCGCCTTATGTTTTAAAGAATAAGGGTGAGACTTCAACTTTTTACTCTAAAGAGGTACTCAACTTTTGAAACAATACAATTGATGAATTATATTCAAGACAATTTTCACGACATTTGTATTAGAAAATTGTAATTCAAAAATATATATGTTTAAATATTATAATCACATAATCTATTCATAAATTAATAGAAGGTCTTTCCAAAATTTTCTTTTCTTTGTACATATTTAACATGCATGGTTTGTCAAAATAAATTAATAATAATAATAATAACAAGATGCATGGTTAATCTATATGACCATAAATTAAATTAAATCTCATATTAAAGTCTTGAATTAGTTGTTTCTATCATAAAGCCAAGTTTATTACATGAGATTGGATTGGGAATGGATAACTTCCAATCCAATTCCATGTTTATTAGTGGCATGATCAATCACTTTAATCCCAAATTAGTGGGACTAATTTGTCCCACCATTTTTTTTTTCACTTGCTTTTTTTTTTTTTAATTCATGTTTTCTAATTGTTTATAGAAAGTATCAAATATCCTTTAAAAAATAAGTTTAATATATTTCAATATAATAGTCAAAAAGTAATAATTTATAATATTAGCTATTAAATTAATATTATTTTTTAACAAATAATTTCAGATGATTATATTTTTTTAACAAAATTAAATATTTATTTTCACAAAATAATTTAAATATTTATTTTTTTAAAAATCAATTTACATATTTTTAACCAAATTTAATTTAATTTAAAATATGTAAAAGCTTTTATAATAAATTTAAATATTTTCTTTATTTTATTGTACAAAATATAACACACAATTATATTTGTTCAAAGCCATACTATATCAAACAAAGGACTATTTTTAGTGCAATACATATTTCATCAAACACATTTGAGTACTTACCCAATACAATGAAATTCAATCCCATACCATAAGAATATTCTAATCCAAACCAACCCACCAAATGTATTCTAATAGATCTAGGCAACTGGGTTAATCCATTGGGGATCACATTAGCAATGAGACAACATGCTCTTTCATCAAACAAGGATCCGTGTAGGAATCACCATCCTTGTATAGAAGATCCATTACCCGTGCAAGATTAAGAATCCACTCAAGCGGAGGCATTGGAACCGTTTTCATTTCTAGGAATTCCTCGTTCACATCATTCCAAGCATTCGAAATTTCTTTGTGGAACACTTCAACTACCTCTTCTTCGGAGATTTCAAACTGCTTCATGTAACATTCGACAGCTGAGGCTACATGTCCTCTCTTTTGCTCAATCCTGATACGCAGAAACATGTTGATCAGTTACAAAAAATAATCTTTACCAATGATGGATATCATTTAATTAATTTAGAGCATGCAGTAGCTGGTGTGTCATCCATGAGTCTGTAAATTATTGAGGAGGCCTTTATAATTTTAGACCTTTTAAGTATCCATTCAAAGGCTTCTTGGGTTGCAGTATCTCCCATACCCACAAAAGATATGGTTGCTGACACTGAGAAGCCACTGCGAGGCAAAGCAACAGCCATGTATTCCTCCATTGTGGGTGCATATTTTTTATCAGGCCATTTAGCTTCCAAGATGTAAGCTCTAACCAAACTCTTCATCTGAGAATGTACTAAAAAATATGTTAAATCCTTTTTACGAACAGTTTTAACAAAATTATAATTATAAATTAAGTTTATTAAATAACAGCATCACAGAAGATTGCTAGTCTCTAATTGAAATTTCAGTCACAGCAATTTGACGACTAAAATGAAGCTCACCTGTTCTTTACATAATCAAAGCTGTGTAATTTTCCTTCATGGACCATATATTTCTCAATTTCGATATAAACATCAAGGAGAGCCCCATAACACATTCTCATGTAGTCAGGTAATTGATCTAAAGCACTAATATCCCACCTAATACAAAAGAAATAAATCAATTGAGCACTAGTGAGAATAAAAAGATCCTTAAAATAAGAGTTTGACTATCTTGTTAATTAGATAAGATTACTCATTAATAACAATTTTTAGATATTCTTCAATAATCACCTTTATAATCAACCCTTTGATTGTCATTCATGGATATCTTTACCCAATCAGAAAGATAGCCAATTTTAATATCAATAATAAATTATGGATATGAGAAGGTAGACAGGTAAATAATATGTAGGAACCAACCTCTCAATTGCTGCAGTAAAAAGCTCAAGCTCTTCAATTGTACCATATGCATCATAGATATCATCGATAATGGAAGCCATCGCAATTGCTTTGGTAAATATCTTTCAAGCCAGGAAATATTCAGGCTCAAAATAAGCTCCTAATGACCAAAAGTAGCACTCCACAATTCTGTCTCTTACAAAAGATAGCTTATGCATAACATCTAAACTTTTCCACCACCTAATTACACAACATTAATTTAATTTCAATTGTTTAGTAGAAATATATACAATATACTTCATGACATTAATAGCCCAGAAAAGGTCATTAGAGCTTACTTTGTAATATCACTGAGTTCCTTCTGGTGCAGCTGTTTAAACATGTTGAAGTCTAACTTTGCAAATGATAATAGCAATTCATTGTGCAAAGGGTCTTCTTGATAGAGATATGTAAGAGCTTGCCTGTATCCTTCTTAGGGTCTTGCAAAGTGGTCGCTTTAAGGCTCGACTAACTTGCTCGGATAGTGGAGAGCTGAACTGGGTTGCCATTGATTCTAGGTGACTGGTAGTGAAATCAAGTGCTTCATCAAGTGTACTTCTCCATGAACCCCTGAGATGTGCAGCTTCCTAGAAGCTTAACATTCCTTTGATATCACTTACAAGGGAATCCTTGAAATCGCCATTGCTGTCCTTGAACTTGTTGAAGACATCTGCTTCACCACCCAGGAAACTATATTTTAATAACATCTAAAAGAGGTTAGCAACATGAGAGTATACCTCTAAAGCAAAAAAATAAAACAACATATCAGAGGAAATATTGTAACCATGTTGTCGAAGTAATCGAAATCGAAGAGATATGTTATACATTTTATCCTTTTCATCTTCGAAATCGCAGTCATGGTAGGACTTGTGTACGTTTTCTAAGATTTCTTTAATCTCACTTTCAAAATGGTAGGATACTCCTACGCGTTGTATTGTATCAATTAAGTCCATCAGTTTCTTTGAAGTTCTATCGACATCATCCATTAGCATTCTTTTAATTTCGTTCTTCAGATCTTCAAGCTTTATACCATCATCAATGTCCTACGTAACTAAGCAGGGAAATTATATTGCAAATCGAAAGGTAACTGTTAGTAAAGGCATGAATGAATACATTTCTTAATGTGTTGAACAATAGGAGTGAAAAAACTGTGCTTCGGATCTTTGGCATGAATCAACCGTCACACTAAAGCTAATAAACCAAGACAGACCCTATATATAAAACACTTGAGGGACAAAAATTAATATATCATTCTATGAAATAATTACCAGGGAATTGCTAGGACATGAGAGGAACTGATCCCCCCCAAATATTAGAAGGAAAATTTGCCAAGGGACGGTTAGGTTCTTGCCTGGAATTTTGGGTTAAAGTTGTAGCAACTACAAGTTGAAGGGCCATTACACTTTTTTCACTTATTTTGGTAGCTACTTTTGCAGTGGTTCAGTAATTATACAGCACGAGTCATATATATATATATAGTTTTCATATTCTCTGATATACATACCAACAAAATTAAGCCATGTGTGAAGATTCAAGAAGCTTTGAAGATTGCAGAAACCAGAGAGAAAAATCTGGTGGTTATTTTTCCATGCATTTTACATGACCTTCAACTGACTTTTTATACTACTCTTACAAGCTTACCAAGTGGCAAGATTCCAATCAACTAACTAACTAATTTGTTGGAATTTAACCAATCAGAATGCAACACTTGTTGCTTGCCTATTGGACTACAACTGGCTGACTGAAACCAAGCTGAAGCTGAGATAACTTCAGCTTGGTGTTGCTGCTAAACTGAGGATTATGACTTAGTTGTGAATGGTTTTCTTCTTGTACAAGTAGAGCCATTCCCTAAGCTGAAATCATAGGCTTTGGCAGCTGCATTCCTTGACAAAACAGAGAGGCTGCAGGGCCAGTTTCAACTGCTTCATAGGAATGCTCTGGTTGCTTGCTTGCACCACACGCTTCCTCGACATTATGCTTAACACCATGACTCATATATTTTGGTCCCAGATTCTTTTGTTGTTAACACACCTCCCTCACATCCAAACCACAAATTCCCTGTCCTCATAATGACAGAAAAGGTTGAGAGATATGTACCATAATGGAAATGTGCAAAATATGGGACAACTCTATAGTACCTATCAAACGAGCCCATATTCCTAATAAGATCTGTAAAAGTTATGTGATTGATCAGTTTGTGCAAAAGATATGTGACTCGTCAGATTGTGAACAAACATTAGATATTTGAAATAATATGGTTATGTGGTGGACCCAATGCGAGACCTGGGGGACACATGTCCTTCTGAAACTATATATTGAAAATAATTGTTTTTTTTTTAGAATAATATTTTAATATTCCTCTTTAAAAGAACTTTTCATTTTGTTATTGCTTATATCTTTCTCTTTTTTCTTATATTTTGAACTCTGATTTTTTCTTTTTTAACTTCTTTTATCTATTTATTTTTTTATGATAAATTATAAGCAGTCATCTTTAAACAAGGATATTTTAGTTCATCACAACAAAAATTAACATATTACCTTGATTTAAATTTTTTATTTCTAATTTTTTCTTTATTTTTGAAATTTCACAATTTTGACCCACCAAAATGAAACTTGAAATCTATTGGATTGTATATTTGTATTCAAAGAAAGACCAATATAATCCTTGTTGTATAATTATGAACCTTCGGTTTAATTGCCTTGCCAAGATTCTCTAATATGAGGTCAAATTTAATTACCAGGAGGTAATTTTGTGGTGGACAAGCTTGCAAACTTGATCATTCATGCAATGATCTTTATCGGTGGAATGAGCTGGCTTGGAAATCATAGTCTTTTGCTTATGGACAGTTGGTGCCTGCTTAATGGCACGTTATCTATTTTTTCCTATTTGAAGCTTTTTGTCTTTTTGTATTATCCTTTATTCTTTTCATAAAATTCTCTACTAAAAATATTCATTATGTTGTGAAATAAATTATAAAAACAATGAATTTAGAATACTAACCACAATAATAGAGGAAGAGAGAAACAAGAGAAAAATGGTGAATAGAATTCAATTGATGTGTATTCCAGTGGTTACAAGATAGGCCTATTTATAGGCAAATTGAAAAATTATTTCCATAATGAAATAGCAACAAATAAGATAAAGAATATTTTAAAAAAGAAAGTGGTGTTAAGACCATATATTCATAATACTCCTCCTTAGGCATACACCGCTTGCTAATATTCTTTGAGATTCTTGGACGTATCTAAATATTGTCTCATTAAAAACCTTATCAATAAAACACAGTGGGATAAAACCTAGTCAAGAAAAAAAGAGTGCAGCACATAAATATCCGAAGAATATTCTCCCCTTAAAAAATATACAACTATCACTCTTGTAGTTTGTGAAGTCAACACATACCAATACCATATACCATCTTCTCAAAAGTTGATGTTGGTAAGGACTTAGTAAATAAATCTGAAAGATTATTTGTAGAACGTATCTGCTTGACGTTAATTTGCCGACTTTTTTGGAGTTCGTGAGTGTAAAAGAATTTTGGTGATATATGCTTCGTTCTACCTCATTTGATATATCCTCCTTTAACTTGTGCAATGCAAGTAGTATTATCTTTATATATTATTGTTGGTGAATTTGTAACTGGAAGCAGTTTACAAGTGTTTTGGATATGATGAATAATAGACCTTAACCATACACACTCTCTACTTGCTTCATGAAGTTCAAAGATCTTAGAATCACTACAACAAATCTTGGTTTTAATAGCACTAAAGGATAGCATTCTTTTTGTATTGCAATGAAATTATTATCTATTATAGCATTTTATGGTTAATTATTACATTTTATTAACATATTATTTTTAATAGCTTTCATTTGGTAAATGTATAACAAATTGGGTTTGCTATTAATTCTTACAAAATTAATTAATCATAAGTGGCTGTGATAGCACAATAAAAAAGCTACAACATCCAAATCAAAACAAATGCTATTAAATGGTAACAAAATAATCTATTTAAAAATTGATAAAAAGTAAAATATTGAGTAAAGTACAAAAAAAGTTGTAGCCCTAAAATTATAGCGGGAATTCACAATTGTTGCCGCCCATATGTATCCTTTTTCTACTTTGATTATTACTTAAAATTAGAAAAGTCAACTTTCAACTATTGCCTATTTCAAAAAGAAAAAAAAACTCCCAATTATTGCCCAATATTTCCTTTCATGATATCTAAACATCCTTATTTTACTTAACATCCTTATTCTACTTTGATTAGGATGCAAAAGTCTCAACTATTGCTTGTGTACAGAGGAGATCACTGGTATGTAGTATCCTTAATGCTTTTTTTTTTTTTTCAATGCTTTCTAATGTCACATTGTTTTTATTCAACCTAGAAAACCAGTAAATCATAGTGAATCCCATGTTCACCTCTAACCCACACAAATTTATTTATATCTTTTGCCTTTTAGTTTTTAACATATAAACAAAATATTGGATTTCTTTGATTTTCTTAGTTTATTTATTTATTTTTTGTCAATTTGTTTCGTCTTTAGAGATCTCATGCCTTTTAGTTCTTGAGACCTAAATAAATATTCAATTTCTTTTACATTTGTGTTTGCTTTTTTTAATTTTTTTGTCCAATTTTTTGGCTTGTGAAATTAATTATATATATATATATATATAACCCCTAATAGATATCTCTATTACTGCACCTTATTTGGATTTTATTTGAGGTTAATATTTGCAAATCTAACATGGTATTGCGGAATGATAAATTATGAGATCTATAAGTCTAAGGATTGACAAAGGTTTTAGAAAAAAGGTATTTAATTTTTATATTTTATAAGGCTTGTTAGGTTTGCTTTCACTTTTCACATTGTAGTGTACTGCATAACATGTATGGATGTTTTTTTGAGATAATAACATGTATGGATATTGGATGTCTTTTATATGGTTATTTCGGTAACTATATGATGAAATGTCTCAATAAGTTTTTGGGGTTTGAATTTTTACAATTTCGATTTTTATGTATTGTTTTTTCAGATGTGGAACCAGCCTTTAAGCCCTCTTTTTCCTAATTTATTGTGTTTGTTGACATCAATAAAATTTTTTCTATTTCTTGTTTAATAAAGACAATTGTATAAAGGAGGATTCTTTAGGATTTATGAACCTTGAACTTTAAATTATTCACTTTTTTTTTTTATGTATATCTATGATGGTTGACCTTATGAAGGAGCTTATAAGGAGTTGTAATTTTTAATGTTTTGCGTTACGTGATTATTTTCGAAGTTGTCATTACCTTTTGGTTGCTTTTCTTTTTTTTTTTTTTTTCATCCATCAGAGTGTAATGGCTACACATTTGTGCTTAGATCTTTTATTTCTTCATTTTTGGCTCAAGCTTTTAGTGGTAGAATTTTGTGATGTTGTTTCTTAGCTATGAAATATTTAATTTATTCTTTATTTAAAATAATTCTTAGGATAAAGAATGCAAACGTGTACAACAGCAGGAAGAAATCAACCATATTGTTTGGAGTGCATACAACAATCAGGTAGCAGTCTCACTAATCCTGATTGTTTGTTTCACTTGGCTTATAGTAATTTGAGTTCATTATAGCTGAATATTCTTGTCTCTTCCTACTCCTCTTATTACTATTAGACATGTTCACATATTGCTTGATTGTGTACTAAGATCATTGAGTGCACAAGTGCAGTAGAAACTACTTTGTGCAATCTATCTATTGCTTTATTAAGCTTTATCAGAGAGAAGGTGAATTATTAGCTACATAATCAATGAAATTAATGTGTCTTTATGGCTTTCTTTTTACAAATTAATCAATTCAATTCAATTTATTTATATTTTATTTGTATTGCAGGGGGTTCCAATTGAGTCAACTACATCTAAGCTTGTTGGGATTGCATTATGGTCGAAAGCTATCGTCGGTTTTTTGTTTTCCTTGAAATGATACAGTTACATTCATTTTTGGGAATAATTTTTACATAAAAATATAATGATGATGTATTAGTTTCATGTATTAATAAAAATTAGTTTTCAGTTAATTCTTTTGTGTAATATTTGAATATGAAATATTTTATTTATATTGATATCAAAGAAATAGCACGATATAGCGCACTTTAAAATGCTATATATATTGTCGCATTTCAAATAAAAAAGTATTATATATTAAAAATGCTATTAAAGTGATAATAAAATAGCTTCTTTAAAAAGCTATAATAGAATATACAATAACATTCTAAAGAAATAAATATTACATGCTAAATATGCTATGAGAATTAATAATAAAATAACTTTTTTCAAATGCTATAATAGGATAAATTGTATCAAGTTGAATTAATAATTATCACATATAAGAAATGCTATTGAAAAGATGATACAATAGCTTTGTCAAAGTGCTGTAATAAGATATATCATTGCACTTTTGATTGAACAATATCACATGCCAAAAATGCTATAAAAGATGAAATATTTTTAATAACACGGGCTGACATGACGTTCTTCTGAATGCTATTATAGACTTTTGATAGCATTTAACGCATGTTATCATATGCACAATTTGTTGTAGTGAATGATTGGATGATATAGCAACAAGAGTTTGCTTGGTAGAGCGCCATGAAATTGTTGTGTCATTATATGTAAAAACATATCCAGTTTGTGATTGTGATTTATGAGGATCAGAGAGATAATCAGCATCAGCATAACCAATAAGACCATAACTATTTCTTGATCTTGAATAGAATAAACTCAAGTTTGTAGTTCCTCAAAGATATCAAAAAATATGTTTGATTCCATTCCAGTGTTTCCAAGTTGGTGTAGAACGAAACCTTATCAAAAGATTTATCAAAAGTACAATATTTGGTCTTGTGTATTATGCCAAGTATAATAAAGCACCAATGACATTAAGATATAGTACTTCTGGACCAAGTATCTTTTCACCAACATCTTTTGGTCAAATGGATCTTTCTTTGGGTCCAAAGACTAGACAATCATAGAGTATTTAAGGGATGAATCTTATCCATGTTGAATCTTTTTAGGATTTTTTTAACATAAGCTTATTGATGGACTAGCATTCCCTCTTATTTGTGCTAGATCTCCAGGCTGAGGCAATATTTTGTTTTCCCTAAATCTTTCATTTCAAATTCTCTTTTCAAATATTCAGCAGTTTTTAAGAGCTCTTTAGGAGTTCCAATTAAATTCATGTCATCAACATATACTCTTACAACTATAAATCCAAATTCTGATTTCTTTATGAATACACTTGGATATATAGGATCATTAATATATCATTCACTTACGAGGTATTCACTAAGACGATTATACCACATTCGTCCTGATTACTTTAAACCATATAAAGATCCTTGTAACTTTATTGACTACAAGTTACGAGAATTTGAGTCATATGCTTCTAGCATTTTAAATCCTTCATGGATTTTCATGTATATATTAGTATCTTATAACCCATATAAATATGTCATTACCACATCCATAAGGCACATTTCAAGTCTTTCGAAGACTGCCAAACTAATTAAAAATTGAAACATAATTATATCTATCATAGGTGAATACGTTTCATCATAATCAATGTTAGGTCTTTGTGAAAAACCCTATGCTATGAGTCGTGCCTTATATCTCAACACTTCATTTTTCTCATTACATTTTCGAATAAATACCCATTTATTCCCAATGGGTTTGATGTCTTCAGGCATCTAGACTACTTAGGCCAATCATGCCTTTGGATAATACTTCACGTTTGGATAATGAAGTCAATTCTGCTTGAATTGCTTCTTTCCACTTAGGCCAATCATGCCTTTGTCGACACTCGTTGATACTGTGTGGTTCATGATCATCATTTATTATCTTAGTTGCTACTGCATATGCAAATAAATTGTCAATGGTTATTTTATCACGACTCCACAATTCTCTTACATAATTTATGGAAATTTCTATATTTCCAAGATTTTGTATCTCTTCATGAGATTATACCTCTTCTGGGGTACCAACCTTTGCAGTGGCTGTTAACTCTTCTTGAGTTCATAATTCAAAAAAAGTGGCATTTTTCATGATTCAAGCATTGTTTTCTATAAGATCCTTATCTTTTGCTTTCCACTTCCAAACAATTATATGTCTTGAACCAATTGGTCTATCACGTTTTTAGCACGCAACAAATGATTCATTTGCTGACATTCGATTAGATTATTCAATTCATAATGAACAATCACCTGGGCTAGTGTGTTGGCAGCTGGTATATAAGATTTTGTTACTTCAGATGCATCTGTAAACGCATCAGGTAACTAATTAGCAATCATCTAAAGATGAATGATTCTTTGTACTTCATTTTCACCTTGAACTATACGAGGATCTAAATGAGTCAATTTTTTAACATTCTAAGGAAATTCACCATTCTCTTCGGGAGAAAAATATTTTTTCATACTTCTCTTCAGGAGAAGTTTTCCATTTTCCTAAAAGTAGAAAAATTGTCTCATCAAAGTGACAATCCGCAAATCGTGTGGTAAAAAGATCTCCTGTCACGGGTTCAAGAAATCTAATTATTGAAGGTGAATTATAACCCATGTAAATCCCTAAACGACATTGGGGACCCATTTAAGTTCTTTGTGGGGGTGTAATAAGGACTTGCATAGCATAACCAAATCTATGTAAATGAAAAATATTTGGTGCATGACCAAATATAATTTGTAATAAAGAATACTGATAAGAAGTAATAGGCTTAAGATGAATTAAAGCTGCTATATGTAACGCGACGTGACCCCACACAGAAATAGGAAATTGCGTACGTAACAATAAAGTTTGTGAAATTACCTGAATACATTTAATAAATGATTTTGCCAAGCCATTCTGCATGTGCACATATGGAACTGCATGCTCAACATCTATTCCAATTGATGCGCAATATTCATCAAACGTTTTTGACATAAACTCACACCAGCATTATCCATATGTATAGACTTGATTGGATCATCCGAAAAATGTGCTCAGAGTTTGATAATCTATGTCAACAATCTAGAAAAAGCAGTATTACGTGTAAACAATAAACAAACATGTGACTATCGTGTAGATGCATCAATCAATACCAGAAAGTATCTAAATGGCCCACTTGCTGGGTGTATAGGCTCACATATGTCTCCATGCATTCTTTGTAAGAAAGATGAGGATTCCAAATCAAGCTTCGAATTTGATGGTTTAATAATCAGTTTTCCTTGTGAACAAACAGTACATTTATTCTCATTTGATGATAGAATCTTCTGATTCCTTAATGGGTGCCCATGAGAATTCTCAACTATCCTACACATCATTGTAGATCTTAAGTGACCCAAAAGATCATGCCAAAATGAAAATAACTTTGAATCTGTGAATTTCTGGTTCACAACTGCGTGGGCTTTAAATGGCTTTATACGTACACAATATAGCCAAATGAATAAGCATTAAGTTTTTCTATGCCTGAAATATTTGATATAATATAAAGATATTTTATATTATTCTCATTTATAGTTTCAATATGGTATCCATTATTACGAATATCTTTAAAACTAAGCAAATTTCTTTTAGATTTCTGAATATAAAACAACATTTGAGCTTAACTTTGTACCATTTGTTAACATGATTATAGCTCTTCCGAAGCCTTTAATAAGTTCTGTAAGATGAAATATAGTATTTATCTTGGCTTTGTGCAAGGTTATATCCACGAAATGTTTTTTATTTCGAAAAATATTATATGTTGTTCCATTATCAACAAGACATATATCCCCAGCTTCCACATTGAAATTGGATTGTTCATTCATATTCCTTTTATTATTAAAAAGAAAAAAGAAAAAGAAAAATAAATAAATGATAATAATAATAATAACTTTATTGATCTTCTAGATAATAATGATAAATGCAAATATAACCCTAACAAAGCAAGAAAGAATAAATTTCTTAAATTCTAAATGGAAATAATAGTGAAAACGTGACAAATAGTTTTTAAATTTTAATTGGTATGGATAGGGGTGGCAATCCTGATTGGCGAGTCGTTTTGGACACAACAAGAACACGAGACAATTTTTTTTTTACATGACACAATTAATAAATGAGTTGAACCTCTTCCACACGAACACAACATAATTATAAATGGGTCAACATGAAAACGACACGGTTAAACCATTTATTTATGGGTCGTTTATTAACACATTTATTAACTCGTTTAGTTGACCCGTTTATGATTTAACCATATATAATATATTTAAATTTTAATACACATCTTATAAAAAATAAAATTAAAATACACAAATACAATCCAAAATCTAAAAATACAATCATCCACTATTTAAATTTTAATACACATCGTATAAAAATAAAATTAAAATACACAAATACAATCCAAAACCTAAAAATACAATCATCCACAAATACAATCCAAAACCTAAAAATACAATCATCCACAAATACAATCCAAAACATAAAAATACAAACATCCATAAAAATGAGTATAAAAACATAGATGGAAATGTAGTCTAATTCTCTATAAACACGAGAAGAAGAAGGTAGATCTTTTTTTCACTTGATGTTGCGTGTAGAAAAGTCTGCTAACACGAGAAGAAAGAGAAGAAGGGAGCAATAATGTTAGCTCTCTCTCTCTCTCTCTCTCTCTCTCTCTCTCTCTCTCTCTCTCTCTCTCTTTATTTATATATATATATATATCAATCTTCGTTGGGTGGCCGAAGAAGAAGAAGAAGAAGCTGGAGATGAAAGCGATGTGTTGGGTGGCTGGCCGTGTGGAGTGTGGTATGGGTGTATGACTACTGCTAGATGGAGAAATGAGAATAGTGTGGGTGTGGCCGTGTGGAGTATGGTGTGGGTGTGTGGCTATACGTTGGGTGGCCAGCCGTATGGAGTGTGGTATGGGTGTGTGGCTGTTGTTGGATAGAGAAATGAGAATGGCGTGGGTGTGGCTATGTGGAGTGTTTTGTAGGTATAGAGTATGGTATGGTTAGGTAAGGTTTTGAAAGATATATATACTACCATTGAAATTATATGAATACCCCTCTAGTATAAAATTACTATTTTACCCTCATTAAACGGGTTAACCTGTGACACGATTAAGGAAACACGAACCCTATACGATTATTAAATGGGTTAGACAGGTTGACCTGTTAATTTATCTAACCCATTAATGCTTAAACCTAACCCGTAATATTCACATCGGATTCGTGTTGACCCATCGTGTCGGGTTCCAAATTGCCACCCCTAGGTATGGACATGCTCATCACCAATTAAACGATCAATTTTTCATCTGAATGTTAAAAAAAAATCAGAGGCATCAAGATGAGTAATGTCCATAGGGTCAAAGTCATCTGGAAAATTTGCCTCAACTTTCTTCCCATTTTCTTTCAGAGATGCTTGATAAAGGTCAACCAAATGCTTAGATGTATGACAAGCACCTGACCAATGTCTTGCCATGTCGCATCTATGACAAACATTATCAACATTTTTAATATATTTGTTGCCTTTACCATGTTTGGCTTTAACAACATTCCACTTTTGGGGATGTTTTTCTGATTTTGCTGATTTGAAAATTTTTTACTACCCCGGTCATGAGAATTACGACCATATGCATGCCCATACTAACGTCTATGTTTTTTATATGATCCATGGTTCTTTTTGAGCTAGCATTTGCTTCTAGCAATGCTGAGGAACCAATTGAGCGTAGCTCATGATTTTTCTATAACAGCTCATTATTTTGTTCTACAACTAAAAGACATGATATTAGCTCAGAATATTTTATGAACCGACTCTCTCAGTTTGCTACTGTAGGAGCACATTCAAGGTATGAAATGTAGAGAAAGTTTTCTCTAATAAATCTACATTGGTTAATTTTTCACCACATCACTTAAGCTCTGAAGTGATGTTAAAAAGAGTAGTATTATAGTTAGCAACAGACTTATAATCATGTAGTCTCAGATGGAGCCAATTGATCGAGCTTTAAGGAGAACAATAGTCTTTAGATGATCATATCGATCTTTCAAATTTTTCCTTAAAGTCAATGGATCTTCCATCGTGAGATATTGAGTTTTCAAACTCTCATGCAAATGGTAGCAGATAAAAATCATCACTGTAGCCTTATCTTGTGTTGTTACTGTGTTGTTCTCTTTAATAGCATCAACCAAATTCTTTGATTGTAACTTCAGCTTAATATCAGGAATCCATGATTGATAATTTTTTCTAGTAATGTCAAGCACAGTGAATTTAGGTTTGGTGGAGTTCGAAATCTCTTTAAGTGCTAAAAAGATAAAACAATATATAATTAATATTGTTATGAACAATGATAGAAATAATACAGATAAAATTTAATATTAATTCCATAGTTCACATAAATCTCAACATGATGTTAAAATATATATATATATATATATGTATGAATTTATACCCATAAAATGGGCAAACACATGTCCAAAAAAAAAAAAATTGATTTCGGTTGTGTCTGGTATGAAAAGGAAACAAATAACAATTCAAATATTGCATAAGCCATCATGGTAATTTCTAATAAAATAAGAATATTAAATCAATGCATATTTCTATGGCAAGCAATACTTAATGAATGAGATTAAAATTTTGAAGCATTTACTATTTTTTTAAGACATATATATAAAAACACATGTGCTTCAATATATAATTTGAATCATAAAATCAAGAGTAAAGAATTTCTATTTACAATCGATTTTATTAGTTAGAACTTCTGGTTTTAAACAATTTTAAAATCTAAAACTTCTGGTTTTAGATAATTATGAAAATTTTAGGATTTCTAGCTCTAAATATTTTAGTAATTTAGAACTTCTGGTTCTGAAATATTTCTAAAACTTCAGGTTCCTAAAATTATATACATTCACTCCATATTTGAGAAAAATCAAATAAAAACAAGAACGATAATACTACTTCAAATAATACACTGTAGCAACAAGATTATTTGAATCAAATACTAGGAAATAGACCATATGAATGAAATCTCTCATAGTAGATTCGTGCTGATAACGCGTTATGAAATAAATTATAAAAGCAATGGATTTAGAATACTAACCACAATAATAGAGGAAGAGAGAAATAAGAGAAAAATGGTGAATAGAATTCAATTGATGTGTATTCCAATAGTCACAATATAGGCCTAATTATAGGGAAATTGGAGAATCATTTCTATAATGAAATAGCAACAAATAAAGTAAAGAACATTATTAAAAATGAAGTGGTGTTAAGACCATATATTCATAACACATTATAATATATGTTCCATTTTCTTTTAAGATTTTTCTTGGACCGAAAGGCAACTTAAGAGGAGGTCGAAACAAAAATTCAAATCACCTTACAAATTAAAGAGTTTGGAGATAGAGAAATCAAACATGATAAATTTTACATGGTTTAGCCAATCCACCTACATCCCATAGCTTTAAGCCTGCCAAAACTTGAGGATTCACCAAATGAGTCCAAATATTCAATCTCATAAACAGAAGATAACTAATTTCAAAATAAAGAGAGAAAACTACTCACATACATGATAATTTTCACATGGTTCAACTAAAATACCTACATCCACACCTTTTAGCCTACCAAACTTGAGGATTCATCGAATGAGCCCAATTATCCAATCCCGTAAATAGAAGATAACTAGTCTCACAATAAAGAGATAAAACTATCTATATATATTATAATTTTTACATGGTTCAGCCAATCCACCTACATTCACACCTTTAAGCCTACCAGACTATAGGATTCATCGAATGAGCTCAAATATCCAATACCATAAACAAAAGATAACTAGTCTCAAAATAAAGGAGGAAAACTATCCACATATGTTTTAAAATGTAATTAATGAGAATTAAACGCTTAACACTTAAATAAACAGAAAGAAACCAAACTATCCATGCTAGGAGATGATGTATTTTAAAATGGGAATTGGAATTAATATAATTGGGAGGCATATGAATAGAACTTAATATGAAAACCCACAAAGCCGGACCACTCTCTCTCTTACTCTCTCTATATGTATATATGTGTATATATATATATATCAAATTGTACTATCTGAAGTTTCTCTCAATAATAAAATTTAATAGTTACTAACTATACACGGAGATTTGGCTCAAAATCAAATCATCATTAAGAATCTCTATTTGCAATCCAAGGCCCTACTACAAATCGATAGCCACATATATTCACCATGTAAACAAGGTTGCATATATCTTGTATTTTAGGCCCATGTTAAATAAAAGTCCATAGCCACAATATATTCACCTTGTAAAAAGGTTGTGTATATCTTGTATTTCAGGCCCATGTTAAATAAAAGCCCATTGCCACATGTGAATCGCATCCTGAAAATTTGTAACTATGGACTTTTATTTAAAATAGATGTCAAGTACGAGATATATACAACCTTTTTTACAAGGTGAATATATGTGGTTATTGATTTGTGGTAGGGCCTTGGATTAAGGACAGGGTTTCTTAATGATGATTTTGATTTTGAGCCAAATCTCACGTGTATAATTAATAACTATTAAATTTTATTATTGAGAAAAACTTTAGACAATATAATTTGACGAATTACTGATCAAGACATTTTTCATGCTATATATACTAGAAATTGTACTCCAAAAATATGTTTAGATATTATAAATTTAAAATATATTCATAAAGCGATATAAATTCCTCTCAGTTTTTTTCTTTATTTTTGTTATAAAAATAAATTATATAATTTTAATCATATTTTATTTAATTTAAAATATTTGAACTAATTTCCTTTCTATAATAAATTTATATATTTTTATTTTATAGTATAAAATATAACACACAGTTATATTTATATAATCACATACTATATCAAATAAAAGAAAGTTCTAATCCAATATTATGTCAAACAAAAAATAGTATCATTGTATCCAATATTATGAAAATAATTTAATCCAATTTTATACACTAAACACGATAGATCTAGATAATTAGGTTAGTCCATTGGGGACATTAGCAATGAGAAGACATGCTCTTACATCAAACAAGGATTCGTATAGGAATCACCATCATTGTATAAAAGATCCATAATCCGTGCAAAATCAAGAATGCAGAGGCACTGGAACAGAATTCATTTATAGGAATTCCTCGTTCATATATATTTTTCCAAGCATTCGAAATGCCTTTGCGGAACACTTCAACTACCTCTTTTTCAGACGTTTCAAACTGCTTCATGTAACATTCAACTGCTGAGGCAACATGTCCTCTTTTTTGCTCAGACTGCAAACACAAAAATGTGTTTCAGGTTAAACACAAAAAAAAAAAAAAAAAAAAAAAAAAAGGGAGAAAAAAATATCTTTGTCAATGAAAGATGTCAAGTCACTAATTTAGAACAGTATTTGGTGGGAAACTATGTCATCCATGAGTTTGAAAATTACTGAGGAAGCCTTAATGAATTTTTGAGTACCCATTCAAAGGCTTCTTCGGTTGCACTATCTCAATGCCCACAAAAGAATATGTGGTTGCTAACATTGAATAGCCACTGCTAACCAAAGACTCAATTTTTTTTTTTTGACACGTGCAACTTAATTTAATTAAGGGGCCATGGCCCTGTAAGCCCCCCACAGCTCCGCCCTTGCCTACCCACTTATATATATATATATATATATATATATTCATCAAACGTTTACAAGTTTTGTGTTAGCAGTTTCAATTCCCTTCATTATAGGAGTATTTTATCTCTTGATTATAGAAGTAAATGCCCAGAACACGCAAATATTAATTAATGTCATCAAATTTTAATAGTCTATAATGATAATTTTAAAAAGTTTTAGTATAACTTTCCCTCATTTGGTGTCACTTTCAAAAAATGAAAGTTAAGACCTTTTGATGTAGGATAGTTTCCAAACAAGGTAGATTTGCTCTGAAAATTATCTAACAATGGTTAGATATAGTTTAGGGACTTTTGGAAAGATAAATAACTTCAAACTAAAGTTTATAAGCTGGAATTTTTTATTGATAACTTCACTGCCTTCAATTACAATTTACATATCTATTTATAGAATTACAGAAAATATAAAAAATTACACGAATTTAATTCAATAGGTCGACTGTTCTGGGTGGTTGAGGGTTGAGTAATGGTGACTGTAGGGTCGCTTAACAGAGTAGGGTGGCTGCTCCTGCATCGCCCTTTTGCATTAGAATTAACACGTTACAACACCTATATTTAGAATCTTGCATTTGAGTGGAGTGTTTTTCATATGAAGATTTATAGTTTTATACGTTACAAGCTTGCAGCAGTTTTTACTGACCATAGTATGGACTATTGAGAAATAGAGACAAACACCATTGGTTAGTACAACATTGTCATTATATAAAGAAATTATTGACCATGAGTGGGTGGTGGTTAGTATGTCGTTACTCATCTTATCAGTGTGTCTGCATGATTTAATATTGACGTGGCTATCGACCAACGTGAGAATGCGCTTCATTGGAAAACACGTCCGAATAGAGTACTGGACCGTTTACTGAATTGAAATTTTCAAAGTTGTTTGATATATAGCACCTATACAATTTATATATATATCACCTTTACCTATACAATTTTGATATATAACATATTCAAAGTCTGATATCAAGTTAGTTATCATCAAATCCAAAGACTTAAATTAATAAAAAATGGTTTAAGAACAATATTTAAAACTTAAGGTTGATACACTTAAATTCATAATGCGTGACCTAATCAAACACACACTTTAGCTTTCCTGCACTTGCACATAGGATAATACTAATTGATGAGGGCTGCAGAAGGTTTTTCAATTTTCATTACTCGAGCTACCCTTTAGAGACCTCGGTACTTGGACTTTGGTAGCTTGAACTTGTTCAATTTGGCGGTTGTGCTATTCTTCACAAAGTTAGAATAGTCTTTCACACTTTCTCTTTACTT
Source organism: Nephelium lappaceum (assembly GCA_021234005.1). NCBI lineage: Eukaryota > Viridiplantae > Streptophyta > Magnoliopsida > Sapindales > Sapindaceae > Nephelium > Nephelium lappaceum. The sequence continues at coordinate 28,210 of JAIZFV010000069.1, forward strand.
TTGTTGAAAAAGGCACATTCTTAGCCTCTCAATATTAGTCAAAATTATGAAAACAGAAGTTGGCCACTAAAATTCTAAAGAAGTAATTGCACAACACCTCCCCGAGGTTTGCCAAAAAACAGATAAAAGCATATTTATTAGTTTATTACACTAAACCCCTACATCGTTAGTCAATTTCCGTCAACTTTAACAGTTGACCGAGATTTTTCACTAAATGACCATTTTGCCTATAAATCAAAACAAACACATCATCATCATCACCATCAAACACCGATCATCATCATCATCATCAACATCACCATCTACACAACCCAGATCATCTGCATCAAACACCAATCATCATTTACATAACCCAGATCTATCATCATCATCATCATCATCACCGATCATCATTTACACAATCCAGATCATCATCATCATCTGCATCAAACACCGATCAAACACCGATCATCATTTACACAATCAAAACAAACATCATCATGCGACAGAGACCCAGAAATTTGGACCCGCGAGAGAGACCCAGATTTCTGGGTTTCCATCGTGCGACAGAGACCCAGAAATCTGGACCCGCGAGAGAGACCCGTTCGCTCTGCAACGACATAGTTGGAGAGGCGAGGAGAGCGAGGAGAGAAGGAGAAGCAGGAGGAGAGAGACAGATCGGACGAGGGAGAAGGAGAAGGAGAATGAGGAACGGTGACAGAGTTCGATTTGTGACGCACCTGGACACCGTTCGTGAAGGCGATGCCGGCGATGAGGAAAATAGTGAGAGTGAACGGTGAGAGAAGAGAGACACAGGGGTGAAGGAATGCGAGAGAGAGAGAGATATCGTTCGTGAAGGAGGAACGGTGAGAGAAGAGAGAGTGAGCGGTAAAGAAATGAGAGAGAGGGGTGAAGAAGAAGAAGATGATGATGACTTGGGGGGTAATGACCAAAATGCCCTTCCCTCAATTAACATTGACAAAAGTCAACGTTAGATGTGGGGGTTTTGTGTAATAAAGTCATAAATATGTTTTCCTCTGGTTTTAGGCAAACCTGATGGTGGCTTTGTGCAATTACTTCAATTCTAAATTCTAAAAATTATCAAAATCAATCATATTGTGATATGGTACACACCAAGTGATATCATGTCAAACAGAATGTCATATATTTGATACGATGACATACATCATGTCAAACAAATGTCATATATTTAGTTCAGATTTTTTTTTTTTTTTGGTTGGAAAGAAATATCTAGTTCAGAATTATGAAAACGGAAGTTGACCACAAAAATTCTAAATTCTAATAAATTATCAAAATCAATCAGATTGTAATATGGTGCACACCGAGTGATATCATCACATGCTAGTTCAAAATCATACTCGCTAGCAAGATAGTGGGATTATATTGTACAGGATGATACCTAATTATGCTTCTTCAAGTATCTGATATGGAATATACCATGTACAAGATTACATTATTATATACAAATTATAGTGATTATTTATTTATTTAATTGCTTATTTTGGTGACCTCAATATAAACTATTTAAAGTATCTATACATTTAAATTGTGGAGAAAAGTTCACCGATCTTGTAAAGATTGCCTGGTTTTAGAGACAGGCTGTGGAACTTTTTTGAGTAGCTATCATTTCATTTCGTATATGATACACTCCTGTGCCTTTGACATTTGAGGATTACGAGGCAAATCAAGTACCACCACTACTAGTGCAACTTTCAAGTCGGAGTTTGAAATCATTCACCATAAAATATGGTGGTCAGTGTGTCTTGATTCATACATAGCACACAGAGAGAGAAAGATTGTACCGAAAAACATGACACTTTGTATGCTTCGTCTTCATGCTTGGACCCAAATTGAATGCATCTTTGTTGAAATAATTCTAAATGAAAAATAGGATAATGGTAGACATAATTGAGCGTCTTTGTTGAAGATTAGGTAGACATCCAAAACTTAAGGTTCAGATTTTTAATCTCGTTTTTATGTGACAGTCGATAGATGATTCTCATGTCAATTGTATTATCAATTTTACACTCAAATACTTAATGACATATGGACTGAAATATAAAGTTGAACGAAAAATTGGAAAATAATATTGTATATCTACTTGTCGAGTAAAAATTCTATGTCATTTTTTTTTTGACTAAATTTTTATTAGAGGAATTCAAGTTTGAATGATGTATGAGAGGTAAAAAAATAAAAGTGGATATATATTATCCACTGTTTTTTTAATGTTGATATATCATTAAATTATCAAAAGTTTAACAAAAGTAATGATCGAAACAACCGAAAAGGAAGTTATGACTAGTTAGTGTGTTGTTGACGATGAGGAAGCTCTGCAAGAAAAGTTTGAGAGAGAGAGAGAGAGTTGTTGACCTTGAGGAAGCTCTAAAAGAGAAGATTTAGATAGAGAGAGAGATATCAAGTTGTGGCCGTTTGAGAGAGAACGAGAAGTTCGAATTTTATTTACACTAATGCCGCCACTTAGGCTGATTTTTAATACCATAGGTAGCTGATGTGTCAAAAAATTACAATTCATAATTTTTAACCTCAAAACTCTAATATTTTGACATATCAGCCGCAAATAAGTTTGGATAAAAAACTGAAATAAGAGTGTTGGATATTTACTATTATCCAAAATATATATAAGTGAATCATATATATTATTGAATACCAATGCAGTTAGACCTGAATAAATTAACAAATATAGATTTATGTGATATAAATCGTCTATTTCTAAAATGGATTTTTTATTTTACACAAATTAATTAAAATCCTTTTGGGGCAATCTATTCGCAAAAAGAGACTTTTTGGTGTTCAAGATTTAGTTTGCATTTTTCACCTGAGCAAACTCACAAAGATCATGCAAATTGCTCCAAGTAATTAGAGAAAAAGTGAAGTCTATATTATGAATATGAGAGAAGCACACACTTTTATTTTATTTTTTTTAATAAACTTCAGCATACAAACTTAAGTATAGCATATTCAAGCTTATGCATGCCTGCTTTGTACGGTAGACAGATACATATCAACTGTAAAATTCGATTTGATCCTAATTCATTCCATGCTCATAGTGGCACGGGATTGACAAGAAGACAAGCAACATAATCCTTGAGAATGACTCCAGCATGTGTGTAGCCATCTTCGTCCTTGTAGATGACATCTATAACACGAGCAAGATTGAGAACTCGTGTCAGGAGAGGCATTGGGACGGCGGTTGGGAGGAGGCACTCCTCATTTATATCCATCCAAGCATTTCTAACTTGTTTCCGAAATTCCTCGCAGGCTTCCTCTTCTGTTGCTCCATATTGTGTCATGTAACACTCAACACTTGAAGCCACATGCCCTCTCTTTTGCTCAAACTGCATATGTAATAGCTACTTGCTAGTCAAAAGAAGAATTCAAGAAAATTAATTGGTTGGTCATGTGATTATTGGTTGGTCATGAACATGTGTTGTGGCCTACAGGGACTATGGTCCCCCCAATCACTGGAAGATGAACAAATATGTGTTCATACATTTCCTATTGTAATATGTAGTGGGTCGCTCTCGTAAGTTTTTTATTTGATTATGACAGCCCAATTAATGTGCTGTTATTTTCTTTCTGGTTCATATTTTTATTGTTTATTATTTTTTTTTATCAATTTGAATTTGAATTTTTGTTTTTGACCCCAAGTAAAAATCTTGGCTCCGCACTAGTGTGTTGTCAAATCAATTCTGATTTTTTTTCCGTTGTTGAAATCCTTTTTTTTTTTTTTTTGAACTCATTGAGATATTATTTACTTGCAAAGAAACGGAACTATTTATGTTACCATAACTCCTACAAGCTGTTTCTCCAAAAATAAAATAAAATAAAACAACCCTCCTACGTGCCGACAAATAATGAAATTTAGTGCAGTACCTTGTGAGAAACCATATCATCCATGAGTCTACAAATAACTGAGGAAGCTTGAATCATCTTGGGGTTGCTTAACAACCAGTCAAAGGCTTCTTTGGTTGCAAAATCTCCCATGCCCATAAAAGAAGTTGTTGCCAACATTTTGTAGGCACTGGTAACTAATGCAACAGGCATGTATTCCTCCATTGTAGGTACATGTTGTTGGTGGCACCATTTTGCTTCCAAAAAGTAATTTCTAACTAATTCCTTCATCTGAACATAAACCAAATTATAATCAAAATCACTTTTTGTTACATACATTAAACATCTAATAGTTAAATCATTGAATAATGAAACTCACTGCTTCTTTCACGTAATCAAGACGGTATAGTTTTCCTTCAGAGGTAAATTCCTTTTCATTTTCTTTGTAAACATCTAGAAGAGCCTTATAACACAATTTCATGTACTCAGGCAGTTGATCTATGGCAATGATATCCCACCTAAAAAAAAAAAAAAAGCCTCAAACATGAGCATCTGATTATTGTAACAAAATTGAAGTAGAGAAATGAATGAAAATTACCTCTCAATTGCTGAGGTAAAGGGCTCAAGTTCTTCAATAGTACCATAAACATCATAGATGTCATCAATAACGGAAGTCATGGCAGTCACTTTGGTCATTATCTTTCTAGCCAAAGCATATTCTGGCTCAAAATACACTCCCAATATCCAGAAATAGCACTCCACCACTCTATCTCTTGCGAAAGGCAACTTACGCGAAAAGTCTAAATTTTTCCACCACCTAAATGACATTTTCAAGAAGAACCCAATTAACTGTAAAGCTTGAAATGCTTACAAGCAGCCGTATCAAATTTTATATATACATAGATATGTACCTTGTTATGTCACCGAGTTCCTTCTGGTGCATTTTTTGCAGTATGTTGAAATCTAGCTTTGCAAAGGTCAGTAGAGCCTTGTTGTGCAAAGGATCTTCTTGATAAACCGACATGTAATGTCTTGCATCTAGCCTTTGTAAGCTCCTGCGAATTGGTCGATTCAAGGCACGATTAACTTGCTCAGAACTGAATTTGGTTGTCAATGATTCAAGGTGTTTGGTAGTGAAAGCAAGGGCTTCCTCTAGTATATCTTCTCCAGGCACCCTGAGATGTGCAGCTTCATACAAGCTTAGCATTCCTTTAACATCAGCTACAATGGATTCCTTAAAGTTTCCTTTGCTGTCCTTGAACTTTTTGAACAGATCTGATGGATTCAACACAAACACATTATAAGTACAATGATCAGGCTCAGTTGTAGTTGAAATTTTTTGACCAAGTTCTTGGAAGAATTATTCAGATTAAAAAGGTCGCATACCACTGCATATTTTATGACCATGTTGCCTAAGTAAACGAAATTCAAGGGAAATGGAATGGAGGTCGTCATCATTGTCATCTTCAAGATTAGAGACATGGTGGTTTTTGTGTATTTTTTCTAAGATTTCATCAACCTCAGTTTCGAAATGATAAGATATACCTAAACGATAAATGACATCAATCAAGTCCAATTTCTGTGAAGGCTTGACATCGGCCATTAGCATTTTTTTGATTTCATCCTTCAATTCCAAAAGGTTAACATTCACATCGGTTTCCTGAACAGCCAAATTGAAGAAATAGGGCAAATTAATAATGATTTGACAACTAACATATAGAAATTGCAAGAGCTTATGATATTGCCATGGGCATGCATGTCTTGTAAAGATTTTTTTAACATAAAATATAATATTATCCATTTTGGAGTCAAACTTGGACATGATTTTGTTCACGGATTTTCACCTGAAGATATTTTACAATAGTATTATAATAGGTAATGATGAGGTTCTTTCTAATCTAAACGTAATCACAAATAAAACCAATTTAATTATCACTTTAAGTTATATGTAGTACTTTACAATTAGATCAAAAGTGAGTCTGCGATGGAAATATGTAAATGGATTATGTCAACTAAACTAATAACTTAAAAAATGAGCATCTTTACCAAGGATTCATCACCAGCATAAGAGAGGAAATAATCCCCCCAAATGCTAGGATGAAAATTTGCCGAGCGACGCTGCTGGTTATCTTGGGCCGAGGTAGCATCTAGTACTGAAATTTGAAGAGACATTGTTTTTTTATATTTCTAGTTGGAGGGTAGTTTAATTAATAGCTTTATATGCTTGCTTGGCTTGTGTGAGTCATGGTGCACTTCTTGTTCAGGTATTTATAGGCGTCAATATGTAATGTAGCTTTGACAAGGCAGCAATATACGGAACTTATGCAATAAAACTTACTCAAGAAGAGAATTATAACACGTTTTACACATTGTTCTCATATGAAACGTATACCCTTCGTCTTCTTTAGATGTTAGAAAACTAAGTGTGGCCAGAGATTATATGCACCACATCATGTTAATCACAGTTTGTCAGTCTCTATAAAATTGTCTTTGTCTATTTCGAAAAACTATATATATATTGTCTTTGTCCAGATCATTTCACAATTTCTTTCGTAATTTAATCCTAATTCCACACATGACATCTAGAAATTTGAGATTGATTAGGAGGACATTTTAAAAACATAAATAGAGAAATTACCTTATACAATGGATGCCAAGAGTATGATAGAACTAAATATATGTATAAGGTAAGACTTAAACCTTTATTATATGCAATAAAGGATTTGGAAAATTTACCTTAAGTGTTCTCTCATTTGAGATGTGTACATTTGTTTCTAAATACCTATCATAAAGACAAAGAAAAAATACTCAACTACTTTTGTAAGCCCTCTAACGTAATTTTACGGATCTCTCCGGAAATAGTCCCTAAATAATTATTAGAGACCCTAAATGGTCCATGGAAGCGCCTAGGGGTATAGGGAACCCTTAGAGATCGATTTAAACTCGATCGGAGATTAAACGGAAGGATAAAGTGGTGAACAAGATCAAGTAATTATTTAAGGTGATAAGTGACAGGACCCAATCCAAGCCATACCGTACTCGTATCCAGAGGGCCTCTGCCTGACATCCTAACGGGATCCTCCTAAACCCTTTCAATTGGCCTAAAACGAATCGTGGAGCGAACCTTTAAAATTTTTCCTTACTTATAAACAAGATTGGGTTGGCTTTTTTTTTTTTTTTTTTTTTTTTTTTTTTTTTTTTTTGTGCAAATGAAAATTTGGCAATATAACGTCTCTATTTCTAAGGTTCTAAATACCTGTAATGTTAAAATACACTTCGACTATTTTCAATATCCAATCCAACTTCTTTCACAACTTTTTTCAAAGGTTAATTTTCCAATTTCATATAAAATAGTTGAGAAAACCGTAAACCATAAATCACAAGATAAAAGCCAATTTCGTATAAACAATTTACATAGGAAGACATACATGTTTCATAACTTAACTGACATTTACAAAGCTTTAAACACTTTAATATACATATGAGTAACAAATTTCATTTTAAAAGCCATTCAAAACATCTCATAAAATACATCAAAAGGTGGCTTTTCAACTTTCATATGTATGCAAAATAATTATACAAGGGAAGCATTCGTCGAGTCGACGCCCACCTATATCAACGGAGGGTATTTTATGCCACGTCACCCGCGCTAACACCTGAGGAGGTTTTTGATATAAAATAGGAAAAAGTGAGCTTAATGAAGCTCAGTGAGTGCGTGTAAGTTATAAAGTAATATCATATTCCATTGTAAAATACCTCCTTAAAAACATTAAAAATAGGGTTGCATTTCATAATCATTTAACTTAAAATTTCATAAAAGTTCATGCTTAACATAATAAAATCATACAAATCCCAACATAAGGGATACATAAAACTTTTCATAAACTTAATAAGTAATAATATCATTTAAACTGAATTCAATTGTAAGGCTTCCTTTCGAACTATAATCATAATCATATAAAATAGTTTACTTTCGAACTTACATTCGCATTTTTAAATGCACCAATGCTACCCCTTAAACTTACAACCACAAGAACATGGAGTCACGAGATGATTTGGCCATAAACACCATCCGTGACACTTACAAAGACATCCCAACAACTACGCGCGAAATTGTGCATCGCAAAGCATAGAGTAAAACAACATCCCACACACGTAAAAGCGACACGACGGACTCTATTCCCCCAATGTAAGTGATGCAATACCCCTCATACATTGTCATACACGTGTGAGACGTACCGGCCGGGTCTACATAACTTACAAGGGTGGGCAAACAATTGGCCTTTGAAAACATATTTATACATATATCATTTTTGCATCAACTGTTTATCGGAGAATACTTAAAACTTCGAATTCCATTTCAAAGTAGTTTTCACACTTATAAGAACACAAAAGATAACTTTCATACAAAACATAGTATTCATGAAATCATCCGTTTAAAATCATAAAATCACAACCATCCTAGAAAATACATAAACATGTCAAAACACATACATTTTTGCTAAAACCATTTGCACTCACCTTGCTTTTAAACTTCCCTTAATGGCTTCAACGGTCCTCTCCGGCTCCGCTAGCCTCGCCTTCACCTACACATGATAAGCACACTTAGAATGTGCTCAATAGACAATGCAAAGATGCATCTAACTATACTAACTCTATAAAATTCTTTCTACACTAGTAGCTTCTCCTTTCAATTTCTCTTTGATCCATGCTCCAAATTCTCAATTTCTTTGCATGAATCCTTCATATATACCCCAAAGGGCGTTCCCATATGCTTGTCATCATAAATTGACGTTTGGAACCCAAAATGACCGTTTTAGACCTCTCAAAACCGAATTGAATGCACAGCCCAAACCGTGCATGTTTTTGCTCCAATTCTTTCTCCCACACTCTTCTTATCTCCCAATGTGGTCATTCGTAAAATTTTGTCGAATTCTGATATCGTTTGTATATCGAAATTTAAGAAAAACCTCACTTTTTCATCTGTTTTTAGGGGGCTTTTTCACCCATTTCATTCTAAAACTTAATTATTTCTTTCCTAATGTTAAACATACTCAAACCTATCCATACAAGTCATTTCAACATATAAAAGAATTGATTTTCGATGACAACTCAATATGCCTTTCCTAAGTGTTTTACAATGCATTAAAATGGAATTGCTTCCAATGCAATTCTAACTTTTTCATAGGATTATAGGTCACCTAAACAACATGGAATCATAGTTAAAACACCTCAATTTCATTGGATTCTCATACCTCTCCATAAAACCTTACAAGCACCAACGTAGTCTAAATCCATTTCTTTCAAGTTTTTTATATGGATTCTTTTACACAATTTGTCAAACACTTTGTCTACATTCATTTCATTTAGTTTCGAATCCAAAACCCACTCAAAACCTATCTCATGGCAACCCTAGCTCATCAATTTTAGTAGGTTTCTATGCCATCTACATAGGCTTTCAAACTCCAAATGAATCATCTCTCAACATAGATAAAAACCTCCTATCAAAACCAACTCAAACATCATCAAAATAACCAACATCAACATCACCACAACAAGTTCAAAAATGAGTGAACTAACCTTATTTATATTTGATCCTTGCTTCAAGTTTGATTTCCTAGCTTATGGAAGCTTGCTTGATGGATTGAGATGTCAAAAAGTGATTGAAACTAGCTTGATCATCAATTCCTAGCCTTGACCGAACCAACACACACCTTTCTCACGTTCTCTCTTTTCTTTCCTTTGATTTCCTTGTGTTTGCTTTGTGAGTAGCGTGAATTCTCTTCAAAAAATTGATCAAGTGTTGTATTTATACTTATGACAATCCTATAATGACCATCTTGTCTCTTAAATAATTTCTTCTTGATCCCTACCTAAATGAGAATGGTCAGGCATAAACAATGGGTTAACTTGTGACAACTCGTGTAGAGTCATTTGTTTGAGTTACGTGTGGTACAACCTATCAAATTGAAGCTACAGATGTCTAGTTTCCATAGCAACTGACGATTCATGAATCAGAGGTCTGTAGAGAAAATTATGATTGTTTTAATGACCAAAGGTCAATGTTGGCGCCGACCTACGCGCCACCCAGCGCGCGTGCCAGCGTGCCTGAACTTCTCCAGCGTGCCTACCTGCACGCTCAACAGCCTTTAAGCATCCCAGGGAGCACCACCTACTGCCCCAAGCGCGCTCCCTTGCGCGCTTCCTCCCTACCGAGTGGTCGGGTGAGCGAAAAACCTGAAAAGAAATGCAATTTTGAACATTCCAACCCAATTTTCATGCCCCAACTCTCCAATCTATAAATACATCAATCTTCACCATTTAAGAAGGTTTTGAGGGTCTAAGAATGGAGCACTTTTTAAAATATCTCTTAGTACTAATATTAGGGATACCGTAAATAAACGTTGAGGGCTTACAATAAGGGACTAAATTGAAGATAAGTTTTAATAGTTGTGGTCAAATTAGGATTAAGCTAAAAGTTAAGGGAGGTGACTGAAATTTTTAAGGGGCATGACCGTTATTTTTAGAATTGTTTGGGGAGGAAAATAAAAGTCAAAAAGTTAGTTGAATCACAAAAAGCAGAACTAACGACAGTCAACGCAAAGCTGAACCAGAAAGAAGAATGAGAGAAAAAAGAAGAAGAAGAAGAATAAGAGAAGAAGAAGAAGAAGACGAAGACTTTGTCGCGTGTCCAATCCGCATGCAGAACCAGCTCGAGTTGCCATAGACCAGCAGCGAACCAACCAAGTTCAGCCGCAGAAGTCGCCGATCGAGCGAACTAGATCCGTTGCTGCACGTGAACTAGACGACGACGCCGACCATCGGCTCAGCCTGCCGACCGAGGAGCTCGATGAACCGCGCACGAACCGAAGCTGACCGAGACAGATCGAAGTTGAACCAGACCAACTCGATGTCACGCGCAAGCCAGACCAGACCAGAGCAGAATCAGCGACGGCAAGCTGCCATCACAACCACCTGAAGCTGACGCCAAACCCAGTCCATCCAGCCCCCAAGATCACCCAAAAATCAGCATAAACGAAGTCAAACCAGCACGTAGAAGTGATGGATCGAGGTAGATCGAGCTAGGGAGAAGAATGAGAAGAAGATTCAGCTAAAACCCAGTTATTTCCGCACCAAAACTAGTCTCCAATGCAGTCGTGACACCCCAGAAATGACACCAGAAGCTGCGAGCAGAAACCAGAAGAGAACTGTGCAAAAAAGAGGAGAGGAAAGAGGGAGGAGATCCAGCCCAAAACCCATCCATTTTTGTCACCAAAGCCAGTCCAAAACGAGCTCTACACGAAGAGGAAGAAAGTGATTTCGCAACGAAGAAATCGGGTGAGTCGTTTAAGTTGAAATTGAAGATTTAGTTGATGATTGAGTTGATTTCGAAGTAGATTTTGCTACGATTCGTTATTGGTTGGTTTTGAGTGAAGAATAAGTTGATAAAGAAATGAATTAATGCTCATTGGAAGCTTAGGGAACCAAGAAAATAGTGAAAAGTTAAAGATAAATCGAATCGCGCGATAAACTAATTTGAAGGGCGATTCCATAAATTGACCCTTATGACATCCGTTGAGTGTTCGGATGACCCTAATGAGTTTAGTTAGGAGTATTGAAGCTATTAAAAGTGAAAGATTAAGATTAAAAACCAAAATGGAGGGTTGCGAGTAAAAAGGGTCATATAGGGGCGATTGTGTAATTTCGAGTTTTCAGAAGTTGATGCGAACAAAAATTTACGTTTCCATACGTTGTGTAGGTGACGAGGGCGCTCGAAGATCGAGGCTAGAGGAGTAAGGGCTCCACATGCGTCATTTTCAGTCATCAGTTTTGTGAGTGAGTTTTATTTAAAGATTTTAAGAGTATTTCAAATTATCAAGTTTGATTTGATAAATTAATTGCTTACTTGAGTTTATTTTAAATGCATGGATATGAGCATGAACTAGAGCTTGAAATGATACTATTTTGTGCTTTTGCACTTACCAAAGATATTTAGTGTTTAATGCACTCAGAAAATGAGTTTTCGTACTTATTGCACTCAGAAATCAGATTTTGGTACTTAATGCACCCAGAAAAGAGATTTGTGTTTTTGCACCAAAAAGTTAGAGCAAAAAGAAAAGTCTTTTCAAACCCATAAGTATACCCTCAGAGATTCTAGATCAGATTAGACCCGGCCGGTCTATCCCACATCAGTTTGCACAGTCTTGGGGAGGGATAAGTCACTAACCTGAGGGGATAAGTGTCCAAGTCTATCAGTCGAGTCGCCGTTGCTGATGTGGGGTAGTGTTTCGTGTGCTATGGTTAGCGTTGAGAAATTCCGCACATAGCCACGAGATGTCTCAGAGCAGGCGAGCTATAGTTAGCGTTGAGAAATTTCGCATATAGCCGCAAGACCCCAGATTTAGGGATACTATGGTAATTTTGAAAGATATCAAGAAATAGCTTTAAAAAGAAAAACAGATTTGAGAGAAAATAAATTTTATAATTATTATTCAAGTTATTTATGATTTACAGTTACAAGTTTTGAATTTAAAAGCAAGCCTATGTTTATATATAAATTCTCTTATTTAAGTTGATGTTAAGAAATTTAAGTTTGAACTGCTTTAGAAACAAATAATAGTTTTCAAACATTTTCAGATGAGGAAGTTTAGAAAATCAAATTTTGAAAGAAAAGAAAATTTATCACTCACTGAGCTTATAACTCATTATTTTCTGTTTTATATAAAAACCTCTTCAGGTACTCTCAGTAGGTAGTGGAGCAGTAGTATTACCTCCAGTGGGCGAGCCAGTGTGACACGACGTCATTTGAGCAGTTCATATTTTTCATCAGTTAGATTTTCATGTAAATCTCTTTTGAAGTGTATAAGTAATTTGAAAGTTGTAATTATTCGTTCGTAACTGTTTTTAAATTGTTTTTTATTTAAATGTGGTTTATTAAATTGTGTTTTAAATGTTATTAAGTGGATTTGAGAATGAAATGCATGATTGAGGCCTACGGGCAATCAGAAGTTAGGTTGGTGATGGAATTTTAGTCGAAGTATTGTTTTTTGTAAATAGGTCTTTCTGGAATGTCAAAAATGCGGTCGTTATGCTGCCGAAATTTTATTAGAAAAATGAGTTTAAAAAAAAAAAATCCTACACGTTTTCAATTTTTAAAGAAAATTAACTCAACAATATTTTAGAAAGTATCAGAGAGTTTAGGGTTCGCTCTACGGGTTTCGCTTAGCCCGACGAGTCGGGTCTGAGAGAGATCCGTTGAGGTGCCCGACGTGACTTACCGGATCAGAGCTAGAGGTATCCGGGTCGGGTCGCGTCAACTTTACTAAGAACGGATGTGTGAAACGAGTACATACCTGGTGAATTTTAAATGCATAATCTTGTGTTTATTGAATTTAATTTGTCCCACGATCAAATGTTATATCTAGAGAGTAAATATTGAGTTTAAATCTCACATTTCTTTAATTTAATTTATCCCACGATCTAGTATTATAGACAGCGAGAACATGTTGGGTATCTTAACAAGGTTCAAACATTGTTTTCTTAACTATAAGAAGAATAAACAAACGACATTCAACAATGTTTTCATTTTTTTTTTCTTTTTTGAGATTTGATACCAATTGGGTTAAAGATATTTTTTTGAAATTATTGAGATAAACCACTACAAGCACACTTTGCAACACGACCCTGGACTACGAGAAAGGTGTCCCTATACTTTCTGATATTATTGGCAAATATGAGATTTAAATTTCTTTGTGATGTTATTGGCAAATATGAGATTTGAATTTCTACCATAAATATGAAGGAACAATGCTCAATTATTCTTCTTCGTTAGATGATTGTGTGTGTATATATAATAAATAGAGTTTACTTCTTAGAATGCACCAAAATTAATATATTTAATAAAAGAAGATCCTGAGATAAGAAAGTTTTCTCCTCAATACACATTGAAAGTTATAATGCTAATGCAAGGTTTATGAGCCATTAATTAAGTGTAATGAATGTTGTCTAAGTCAAAGTAAGTAATATAACTTATAATAGTTGAGAAATTGTTTATAAATTAAATTAATCTCTTCAAGTGGTTTCATAATTAATTTATGTAAAGTAAAGCAAAAAGTCATGAAAAAAAAATTATAAAAATAAGGACATCATCATAAAGAATGAGACATCTAATTATGTTCTCGAGGTACAATGAATTTTCGTGAATTCTTGAAGTTGTAGCTTAAATTAAAAGAAAATTCTCTCTTCCCCAGTTTGTTAAACTACTCATATTAAATTTTATTTTTATTTAAAATTTAAAACTCAATATTTTTCAAAGAACCAGAAGTCTAGTATTGAATTGGAGGTTGTATACATATATAATAGATTGAGTTCCACATTTGTTCATAATACGATCCTAAAGTGAGGAAATATTTTTTCCTTTGTATTGTTTGAGTTTCCATATATTCATTCGCGTTTCTTTTCTTTTTTCTTTTTTTTTTTTTGCCTTTTTTTTTTCCTTAATCACTCTCAACCCTTCACATTTAATATAAAATTCCTAAAAAACGAAATGAAATTATAGCAATTTTCTCAATTCTTTAAGTGATTGAACACTTCATTTAAAAAAAAGTATAGGGAATCATTTTTTAGATGACAATAAAAGGTTTTCATAATTTTTAATTTTCTTAACCTTTCAATTCTTTTTAATGATTTTATATATTACAAATTTATTATCGATTTAAATATAACACATTATCAAACCTAAAATTTTATAATAAAATTTGTACTTAATTAGACTTCCAAATAAACAAGGCCTTCAAAATTATTAACATATACTAATTTTCAAATTATATTAAGGAGAAATTGCACAAACATCCCCTGAGATTTGACGAAATTGCACAAATATTACGATGTTTAGGTAACTTGCACGGGCACTACCTGAGGTTTCAAAAACTCTGCACGAACCTCCCCTATCGTCAGTTAACAACGGTTAAATCCTTATGGTCAATGGTTAAAAGTATAAAAAGACTAAAATACCCTTCAATAAATTTAAAATTAATATATTATACATTTTTTAATTTAATTTAAAAATAAAACATAAAAAAAATTTAAAAAAAAAAAATTGGTCTCCATGGGAGACCAAGACTAGATTTGATCTCCCATGGAGACTGACTGTCTCCATCGCTGGAGACGGCCGTCTCCAGCGATGGAGATGACGTCCCCATCGTTGGAGACTCTAGTCTCTATTACTGGTCGAGTCTCCAGCGCTGGAGACGGCCGTCTCCAGCGTTGGAGACGGTCGGTCTCCATGGGAGACCAGATCTGGTCTCCCATGTAGACTAATTTTTTTTTTTTATGTTTTATTTTCAAATTAAATTAAAAAATGTATAATATATTAAGTTTAAATTTATTGAAGGGTATTTTAGTCTTTTTATACTTTTAACCATTGACCATAAGGATTTAACCGTTGTTGACTGACGACAGGGGAGGTTCGTGTAGAGTTTTTAAAACCTCAGGTAGTGTCTGTATGGGTTACCCAAACATCGTAATATTTATGTAATTTCATCAAATCTCAAGGGGGTTTGTGCAATTTGCCCTTATATTAATTAAAAGGTACAAACAAAATATGTTTTTTATATTATTCAAGTATTTTGCACATATTAAAAATAAAGAATTCTCATCTAATTATAACTTTTCTACAATTTAATTTTTGAAAATGATATCAAACGTCCCTAACTTTATTCACTTTACCTTCTTGCATCATTGGCCACAAATTCTTGAGTACGGCATAACATGATAAACTCTCAATCATGGGACCTACTTAGTAATACTGATTCCATTATTGATAGTACCTATCATATAAGTCTGATCACATTATTTAAAAAAAAAAAAAAAGATGAATCACGTTGTAAAATCTTTTCACCGCATATTTAATGAAAATTTTTTTCATAAAATATTTAGTTGATATGTTATACTCACGTTGATACATTCTTTTAATAACAACATGATATATGATAATTTTTTTTTCATAAAAAATTAGTATTTATATCTTTCTTTATTTAAAAAAAATTTTCATTTAAGAAATTATACCACACTTCATATCATTATTATAATATTATATTAATATTATTTTTTTATAAAAAAAAATATTACATACTATGTTGTTATTAAAACTTTTCATGAAAAATTTTCTACACATGTAACACACTAATTCTTAATCAAATTGATGTTGTACCTTCTTTTCTGGCCCACAGTATTTGTAATGTTTTGATTGGGCATAACTTTACATTTTCAATTACAACTGTTCATAAACACGATTTCATTTAATTTCGGCTTACACGTATGTGTTTATGGGGGCCTCGTGAAAAGCTCTCTCTTTTGTTTTTTTTTAAGAGTGAATAGTGGACGGTTGTGAAAATCTCACCTTTTTTTTCAGGAAAGTGAGTTAGCCCAGTAGTAGGGTCATCCCTGGCAGGTTTGATTTATAAGTCTATCGATGTGTAAGTAATTTTTTTACTTTTGTATGAATAAACCTCTTTCACTTACGAAAAGTAAAGATTTGAGTTGTGCTTTAGAGTCGTATTTCAATGGATCCCAATTATTATAATTGTAATTATAATTTATGCAAATTTGTATTTATTCGGTGAAAAGATATATAACGTGTTTTTGTGGTGCTGGATAGGATTACTCGGAATCTAATTGGCAGAAGCTTGAGGTTTTTACTTTTGTGGGAAACCCATTTTGTCAAACACTTACTTTAATAAAATATTTTTCATATTTTTGTGACGAATATAAATAATGGATCACTCTTTACTTGAGGCTAATAGGCATATTACAATTCAATATATATATACATAAATTATTTACATAATTTTTATCAATCATATCAATCAATCAATTATATAAATTATTTCCATATTAGTGATACTATTATCGTGACATACTCGTGTTACCATTATTGTAATATATGGTTCTATTTTTCATTTTTTTAATATGTCTATTAGCCTATAAATAGGTTTTATATTATACATTCTAATATATAGTGAAATATATATCGTTCATCTATTTTATCACGGTATCAGAGCTTGAAGGTCTCTAGTTCAAACTTTCTCTTTCCTTTTTATTTTGAATTCTTGTTACACGTGTTATAATAGTAGGGGTAGGGAGCGTTTAACATTTGTCCGACATCTATTATCTGTTCACGTTATATGTAAGAGGACATGTCACGTGTTAACCTCATATATTGAATACTATTGTTAGTTGGGGCCCTTTTCCTATCAATTTAAGTTTTTGGATCTGATGTTAACTAACACATATTATTAGATATTTGAATTCTTTTCAATACTAATTTCCCTAATTTTCTTATCATATAAAATTCAAATTGAAAAAAAAAAATGTAAATAAATTTTTTTAATTGTAAAAATTTGTTATACATTGAATTGTCTTTTTTAGGCCTCATTAATACATGCTATCTTTGAAATATTACCTTTTGATTACAATAATATATATTTTAAAAACTAAATTGATAAAAAAAAAATGAAAAGAAGAAGAAGGTTCCTCTTTGGTTGTTGCTTGAGCTATCAGCAGGCCTAATGCCAAATTAACATTGGAGTGCTGATATTTACACCATTTATCCATTAAGTTAGTAATAATTATAAGAGCAAATTGCACAAACAATTCTCGAAGTTTAGGTGTAAGTGCAGCTAGATAAAAATTTGATTACAATTACACAAACATCCCTTATCATCAATTGACTTTCGTACACTTAAAACTGTTAACCATCATTTCAATGTAAAATAAACCCTATCATCTATATTAAGAGTGTCGATATTTCCACCCCTTTAAAATTGCCACGGATACGACATAGGCCCACTCTTGAAAGCAAAATAGTAAAGTGTGTTATAAAGCCTATGGACCGAATTAAGTAATCCTATTAATTGTAGAATGAAACTATATGTGCACATCTCCAATTAAGTACGCTCTATAATATATTTTTTAGAAAAAAAAATCTTAATTTATTTAAAAAGAGAAATAGCTTTAATGAAGTTTACTACAAAAATATAATGCAATAAACTTGAAAAACAATAATTTTCATATTAAATGAGTTATAAGTATTTATTATAATTTTTTAAAATAATAATTAATAAAGTGTACTTATAAAATGAGTATATATAGAATTTTAGTAGGGTATAAAGACTGGCACTCCTGTAGAATTTTCGCAAACACTAATCGTTTGATTCATTTGTCCAGTCGATATTGAGATAAAGATAATATCTCACTTGTTCTATAAGTATGTGTAAAGAGCACTCACAAGCTATGTGGCAGTGATTTAACCATATTCACCTGCTACTTCAAATGGTAGGTTTGAGTCTCCCTAATTGTAAGCCCCGAAATTTCATGAATAGTATTTTCGAAGAAATAGTGATTTTCGAATGAATAGTAGCTTTTGGGATGAATAGTAGTATTTTTAGATGAATAGTATTTTCAGATAACAAGCACATCCGGATGAATAATATTTTCGAATAAATAGTATTTTCAGGTAAATAGTATTCGTGTCAATAGTGATTTTTCTGAAAAGTGGACCCTATAAATCAAAAGCTCCGAAATGAGTATTAGAGTTTCATGAAACTGAAACGGAGTAAAAATGAGTTTGTTTGAATGATTTTCAAGAACTCCAAAAGTTATTTACGAAAATGCCTTTATGGACGGAAATATGGATATTATTGATCGAGACTCCGTTTAAATTTTTCGAAGCATAGGATTGAGTATTAGGGCACCCAATTAGAGAGTTACATGGTTAATTTGATGATTAGGTGACCATGGAATATTGTTGTAAATTATTTAAAGGTAAATGGGAATAATTCGAAATCTGATCGAAAATTCGGAAGGACTTCCGAAAATTTTTTGAAAATTTAGAGAAGTGTCAAAATGAATATTAAAATACTCGAGAAGTATTTTAGAAATTTAAATGACACTTTCGAAGGAAATTTGAATTGAAAAGAAATTAATCCAGAAATCGTCGAAGACGATTTAGTGATTTACGGAGAGCTGAAAAAGGGCATAGAATGACTTTTAAGAGTCACTAAAGCTACTAAGAGTATGTAAGAAGTCCGAATATAGGCCCCGGAGAATTCTGGAGGGATTTCGAAAAAAAATACCGGGAAAGCATAATCTGGGCATTCCGAAAAATTCAAATAGATAAAGATAAGAAAGGATAGACATGTGGAGAAAGGCACCATAGGAGAGTGACAAGTGGCACTAGTGAATAAGGATGAGGACACTTGTCAAGTATTGAATGGAGGGTATTTTTACAGTTTTCACAAACTTTAAGGGTCAAATTGATATTATAGCATTTTTAAGGGATAAAATGATAATTTTGCTAAACTTATATATATTTTGAACCAAAAATCAGACCCAAACCAAAACCCATTCGTGCAGTAGCAGAAACAAATTGAAAAAATAGAAAGGAGAAGAGAGAGCCGAAGGAAAAAGAAGAATAAGAAGAAGAAGAAGAAGAAGAAGAAGAGATTCAAGGGAGTTTTCATTCATCTTTGCCTCTTATTTCATAAAAAATCCTCCAAGAATAGGTGAAAATAATTATAAGGTAAGATAAATTGTTTAATGTTAGTATGGGGTAGTTTTGTGGGTTTTGTCATGAATGATAATTGGATGAGTTTTTGATGAAATTTTTGGTTTATTTAGAGTTCAATCATACTTAAATTGAGTTTAGAAATGGATGGAGACTTAAAATAGGTATGGGTCAAGAAAATTAGTAAGTTAAAGTTAGAGTTTTATGGTATAATGTTATGAAATTTAATAGATTGTGATTTTAAGGCTTTAGTTGATTTGTTGATGTTTAAATTATGCATTTGGATATGATTTTTGAGCTTAGAATGAAGAGAATGCATTACATGTGTATATATTAGTATGTGGACAAAGTGGAAATTTAGTGTAATTTTTCTAAGTAAGTTCAATTGGTTGGACGTTTGATTTTTGAATGATTATTGGAGTATTTTAGATGAAATTGATGTGATTAGAATTGAAGAAAGTAAAGAGAATGAGTAGTTGAGTTATATACTAGTAAGTGGTCAATATGAGAACTATGGTGTAATTGAATTATTTTGATGCATGGATGAGTTTATATGAGATTTTATGTTAGGTTGAGATGATTTGTTAGAAGAGAAATCAAATGTATGATGAATAAGGTTGTATATTAGTATATGGTCAAGTTATGTACGTGTATGTGTTGTGTTGGTTTTGATGCTTAAATGAGTTGTATGATATGTTTGATATGAAATGGAAGTGATTGGAATCAAAAGAATTAAAAAAAATGATGATTTGGTGTGAGTTTGAATTTTTATTAGAATAAGGGTGAATATGTTTTGAATTGAATCCATAGAGTTGATGATGTTAAGTGATGTTTTTGTGTGATTTATGGTGAATGAAGATCAATGGAATGAAAATAAATTAAATTGGTTTAGGTTAGTGTGAAAGTGATTAATTGTATGGAAAATGAAATTCTATTAGAATATGGTGTATTTGTGTATTGGGTTGATATGAAGATGATTGTGTGTATGTGGAGGTAGTGGATGGCAAGAATGGGCGCCGAGTATGGGTGTTGGATTTTAATGTGTTTAAGGGTTTTGGTTGATGAATTAATTGGTATGAGAATAATTGATGGAAGGAGTTTTAATTAAATGGATGAATTGGTATGAAATTTAATTTTTGTTAGGTTGAAGGGCACCTTGAATTTTAATTAATTCATATAATTCTATAGGATATTAAAGTGTTTGAATATGTTTGGCATTGAACAAACACCAATGCAATGGAAAGAAATGGAAATTAGAAAGTATTGGATGAATTAGTAATGGAATTAGTTTTGATGTAATTGAAGTTTAGTTAAGGAAATGTGAATTTATTTTAATTATGGAATGGACATGTTATTGATGGATTTTTGGGCTTGAAATGGTGAATTATAGGTGACCAAATTAAAGTCCAAAAGTCAAGAAAGAGGGGAGGATTGATTAGCCACCAAGTGATCATAAATAGTGAGTGCAAATCATACTTTAAAAATTTTATGTTTAAAGTTGTTTGAGTGTGAAGTAATTTTTATTTATTTCATGTGGGTTATGGAAACCAATAAGTGATTTAAATATTCCATTTTTAATTTGAACGTGTTATGGTTTATAGATGAAAAATATATGCAATGAATTGTGAATTATATGTCATTCAAAATGGTATATGGTTTTATGAACAAGTGAAATAAATGAATTTAATTATGAATAGCATAAAGAAATTATTGAATTTTACAAACTCAATGGATTACACTATCTGTTATGGAATTGACGGTATCTGAAAAAATATATATCTATTTAGACCCGATCGGAATACCCCTGCATGTATGGCAAGTCATGGGATGAGATGTCACTAACTCTGAAGGGAATTGAGTTTGTCAGTCGAGTTGCGTCGCCAAATATACGCGAGGGGTATTATTTCACTTCACATTTGTATTATGAATTTAATCCGCAGTGCGTTAGTGAGATGTCTTCTGTATATGTCAGAAAGTGTGAAGGACGTTGGGCATGAAGCACTGATAGCTGTCACTAGTGCTGGGGATAGTGGTTCGTCTCACCCAGTATGTGTGACCATTATCTGTATGCTTCTGGAAATCTATTGGTGGTTTTGAAATTATATGAAATTCTGTTATATCTGAAACTGTTTTGAAATTTTGTTATATAAGAAATTTTATGAAAATTTGTGAAATTAATTACCATTTTTAGTATAAATTTTTATCTGCTAGTTCTGAATTTTTGAATCTGAATTTTGTTAATATCGATTCTGAAGTTATATTTCTGAAAATTGTAAGAAATAGAAATTTTTATAAATGTTTTAGGGAGGTTTCCCTTTTAGAAAATAATTTAAGTTAGAAAATCTCGCACTCACCGAGCTTTTGTAGCTTACATTTTATAATTTTTTGTTAAAAAACCTCCTCAGGTGTAGAAACGTGTGCTCGCAGTGCTAGACCTCCTACATGAGACTAGGTGGGCC
This sequence comes from Nephelium lappaceum, assembly GCA_021234005.1. Lineage (NCBI taxonomy): Eukaryota > Viridiplantae > Streptophyta > Magnoliopsida > Sapindales > Sapindaceae > Nephelium > Nephelium lappaceum. Next base: position 50,086 of record JAIZFV010000069.1, read on the forward strand.
AATTTCGACATGATGCTTTTTGAGATTCATGTATAATTTTCATATTTTATAAATGTATATACTTATAAAGAATTTTGATGCATATATTTTGTAAATAATGTTTTAGAATTATATTGAAATTTTCATTTCAATGAAATGATTTTGAGTTTTATGTAAAAGCATTATTGTGGTTGGATTGTGAAAAATCAATTTAGGGCCTGAGGCCCAGAATTTGAGATGGATATGTTATAGAAGTATATAAGATTATTTTTGAAACTTTTGTAGGGTGACATATTTAAAAAATAGTCGTTATGTTGTCCAAATTTTTATAAATCTATTTTGTAGAAATGTTAGATTTAAAAAGGAAATTTTTCCCACGTTTCCGTAGTTCATATTAAAGTTTAGTAAAGTTAAAAAAATTAAAAATTAAAATTGAAAAGTGGACAGTTTAGTTTCACGGGAACATTCCAGCCTGGTTAGATATCCACTAGAAGACTACCGTGAAGTTGTCGGCAGATCACCTAAGGAGTGAGGCCTATCACTATTCTTACTCTTTGTGTTAATATTCATAAAGTATAGGTAAACCTCTTCCGAAGTTTGAGAGCAGTTCTCCAAACTATGCTCCTAAAATTTTATCAAAGCTAGTCTCGATAATCCATTAACCCTTAAAAGGTGTCAGCTATCTGAGAAAAAAAAGAAAAAAAAAAGTCGTACGTGTAAAGAGCACGGAGACTAATTGAACAAGTTTGAGCTAGTCTGATCTCAATCCACAGAAACACTTCGTAACTGCGCCTAAAACCCAATCACTTTCACGACAGTGTTTGGCATGTAATCAGTCTAGTTCACTATTGGACAACATCAGCTGCCCAAACTTTTGCAACTAAAGAGTGTTGATATTTACACCCCAAATCATCTCTATATACACTCTAAATTAATATATTTTTAAAAAATTCATTATTGTTCTCAAATAAAGTTTCTAAAAGTGTTAAACACTTTATAAGTACGTCCAAAATTATTAATAAATTTTTTATGAAGTCAGGTTATTAAGATAAATTTGTCTTTTCAATGCGTATGGTCTCCAAGTGTGATGTTGGAGGTGGTGGTGCAATTCTTCTTTTCTCCATTCTAGGTTTGAAATTGGAAATATATATATATTTTTTGAAATAGAAATTATAAATATACTTTAATTTAATAGAAAACTCCACTTTATCCACCATATTCGTAGCAGTAGTTTTGTCAATCCCGGGCAGGTTGTTAGTAGTCTACATTTCAGAGTTAGAAAAAAGAAAAAAAATATTATTTGAACAACAAGGAATAAAGTAATAATGAAATTGATTAGGTAAAAATGGATGAATGAATGGTACTTACAAAAATATAATCCAACAAAATTAAAGAAAGAGTAATTTTGATATTAAATAGAATTTATTTACAAATTAGGGATACTTTAATCTTTTATTAGGATGCATTTACAAAAGATGTTCACATATAGTTTGTGAGGGTACCAATATCACCACTAAAAAAATAAATAAATAAATGTTGACACTGCTATATGTAAATCTTCATTATTCGATACACAATGGGGCAAATTTATTTTTGGCAATTTGAAAAAACAAAAATACGAAAAAACAAAATCATTTTCGGTCTAAAAAGTTGTTATTTATATTTAACCCTAAATGAAACTTCATTCCTTTCTAACCACTTTATACTTCCCATAACATTTCATATAGATGATATTTCATCTTCTGCATCTCACATTGGTGTTTATTCTAACCCAATCCGAATACAAATAATGTCAAAATCTTTGATCCAAACATGACCCAATACCCGATTTTAATTGTTCAAATCTGCCCCAGTCAGAGTGGAACCCTATGGCTGTAGGGTGGGTGGGAAATTTTTGCTAATCCTAACTATACACATATTATCCAATTAATGGAATTGCACAAGCATGGCACCTATCCTCTTGTGGCAAGGCGCACCATGTTGTGTCATATGGCAGCACTCCTTGTACTATCCAACAGGAGTCATCCACAAGTCATCCTTTTCTACTTAACCTCGTTGGATGGGGGTATTCTTTATTTGATGATTTCTTGCCCATCAGGTTCTTTAGAATGCCATCCCTAGGGCATTCCTTATTTGCTAATTTCTTGCCCGTCAAGTTCTTAGGAATATACCGGGATTCCCAAAGCATTCTTCAACGGCGGAACCACATGGGATCCAGGTAGGGCCTATGCCCAACTTTAAATATTAAAAGAATAATATACTAAATTATTTTTTAAAATTAAAAGTTTAATTCGTTTTTACTTTTTAAATTCTTTTATTTATTATTTATTAATTATATTAAATGTATTTAAAAATTAATTCATTACATATTATTTAAAAATCAATTTATTATAATATTAAATTAATTTAATCGAATTCAATTTAATCTCAATTCTACCATACATTTTATGGCATTAATTTAATATAATCTAATATCATCTTATCTAATCCTGCGCATCAAATGTAACCTTAAAGTATAAGGTAAAAAATACGAGCTTTTCCATCTTCTAAAAGGTTGTTTTTCTTCAATGTCGTAAACAATTCTAAACCAAATAGATGACTAAGAGAGAGAGATTCAATCTACTCATGTTTTCTGCTTTTAGCCCCAATTAGTAATTGGGTTCATACTTAATTTCCAAGTAAACTCCACCCAACCAATGGCCTTGTTAGGCTCAGAGTCAAAAGGTTCTTCAATAACTTGCACCAGCCACCTGATAAAACCAATCAGATGAATATAATTATATATGTATATGCAAATTCTCTGACCACAGAAGTCAAGAACGTGCATGCATGCCAATCAAAGAAATGTCTTTTTAACCACTCCCGTGGTACTTCAAAGAAATTCAGGTCATGAAAGGTGAAAAATGCAATGTGTGACTACCAAGTAGTCACTAGTTAGTTAGATTACAATCACAAAATGAACACAGAAAGAATCACTGCATATTACCGAAGTCATTTACAAAGAGACTAGCAACAAATTTAGTATAAAAGAGCAACGATGACAGCCCTAATGGTGCAGGAATTGATACATCACAATCTGCAGCCATTGGTATATTGAATCACAGTACGATGTTCCACTACATCGTTCAAACACGTCCGATGGCTGCTGCTGCTGTTGCGACGCTAAAACCAAAACCACGACCACACGGCTAGGCCATCGACTCAAACCTATGAAAAAAATACAGACTTTATTTCTATAACTATCTTTGTATCCCTACTCTTAGTACAGTATATATCCTTAGCCCTCAGTGCCATGCAGAAGCCGATACAAGGTCTCTTATCTTTCCAGCCCTACAACATAGCTCCATCCTTCTCCACCAGCGTATACAATTCTGAGTAACACCTCAGCAAGCTCTTAATGACAGAGTTGACGTAATTACCTAATGAAACATATTTATCGGGCACTCTTAGATATTTATAGTGAAGTTGAGCGGGAGATATCTAATGAAGGAAGATCATATTGTATGCATTATGCGATTGAAGCCGTGAGCCGTTTCTGATTCTTCTCTCTTTAATTAATATAATTAACAATAAGTTCTTGCATGCATGCATTAATAAGTTTATTATGTATATAATTGCAAAACAAAGAGACTAGTCCGAACCTACTTTGTGGAAGCCAAGTGGTGCAATGAAGGTTACGTACCAAAGCTAGAGGAATATATGCAGAATTCACTTGTGAGTAGTGGTTATCCAACGTTGGCAACAATTTGTTTCCTCGGCTTGGGAGAGATTGCTGATAATCAAGCCATTGTGTGGATCTCTAATGATCCTCCCATTGTTAAAGCCTCAACGATTATTTGCAGACTTATGGATGACATAGTCTCCCATGTGGTACAATAATACTCCCTATCTATTTATTTTAGAAGGTTCAAAACGGAAAAACTTGGGTGGGACGGATATAAATTCAATATATCATATGTCCAATGACATGCATGTGATATCTTATTATGGGTGTCACACCCTAACCCGAAAGTCAATATATGAAGTAATATACTAATAAATAACCATTAAAAATCCAAGAAAAATGCATCTATGAATAAATACAACTATAAAGTTCTTAACCAAAATAATAAGTGCTTAAGAATATTCGAATGATATATATAGGCTTATTTCCTAAGGAACCAAAAATCACTGCTAAAATACCAATCCATCCTATGCGGGATAAGAATCTCAATCATCTGAAATCATAACATACTAAGTGAGTTTGGATGCTCAGCAGATGTACTAAACGGTATTAATTTTTTGTACATAACATATATAAAATGAATATATATATATTTCGCAAATATGAAACTATAAATTTCATATTCATAATCAAATTTATCAATCAGAAACTTATCGAACATCATAATAGATTTTCTAGGTTCCCTTTATGCTTTACTACATAGTAGGACTTTCATAACACATAATAGAGCCAAGTCACCCGTCGGCAACTAATGTATACAGGGCAAGTGCAAGTGAGAAATTAATTTCAAAAAACAAAACACTCATGCCCGAAGGTAAGAGCCAAACCCTCGTTGTGATCATCAAAGAGTCCTCCCACATGCACTAATTCGTCGACACACGAATGTAATAGACTCATTAGTACTTAGGGTACCCCGGAGACACTTCCCATATACTCACATACACATAATAAATCACATATCACATAGGGCTCACACATAAAACAGATGTGTCTACTAGTAGCAAATAATAAAAGTAAGCCTAGACAAACATTAATTAATGGTACTATTTAATCACATTTTCATAGCACAATAATTTCCAAACATAATTTCAAAAACATACATATTGTTGTGATTTGGTTTTGAAAATAATTTAGTATACTTACCTTCCAATAAATCCCAAGCCAACAAATCTCAAACAAACAAACTCTTCACGAATCAAACGATCCAAACCTTAGCCTAAATTAAAACAATCATATATAAATCAAACTCAAAATAGTATTGTAGGACTGAAATTAGGGTTATCGAACATCCCCTTGCCCTTAACTGAAAACCTAAAATTAGAGCTAACCAGTGTTGTTTTGAAATCTGTATAGTGTTTGATTTACTATTTTTAGTAAATTTTAAACAATCTGAAAAATCATGAAAATTTCCAAAAACATGCTACACATACATATCTCACACCATAAAAATTTTCGGAAATAAATAAAATCTGGAAGTGCCCTAACCAAATTTATTTTCTAAAGTATTTTGGTCTATCTTCCAATGGATAGCTCAGGATATGCTTCAATCCAGAATTTTTTAATATCTTATAGACCTCCGTTTCACTTAAAATTTTGCCAAAGTAAAACAAACTTATGTAGGAGTTTAAAATAAAATTTTGATAAGAAAATAACATGAATAGATATTTTTAAAATATTTTCGTATTCGAACATACACATGCTATCTAGTACTAAATAGATTTAATACTTTGAATAAGAAAAATCATAACTTTTAAAATATGACTTCAAAAATTATAAAAATTTACAATTTAATACCTCATATGTTTATAAACAATTGCATAAAATTTGAGAATTTTCTGAGAAGTGAGACTTAATAAAAAATATTTCGTAACTAGACCATCTGCAGAATATTACAAAATTTCAGCACTCTTTTCTTAGAAAGAAAAATCTATTAAAACTCATATATTTATGATATTTTTACGAAAACTAATTTTATTTGAAAGGTCAGAAGGTTTAGTTTTCAAAACTAGAAAACCATAATATCAAAATCAAATACAAGCACAACTTATAATTTTCGAAGTAGACATTGGTTAGTCTATACTTACATAAATTTGATAAACCAATACTAACATAAAAAGAAACTAAGATACTTAGGATTTCTTTTTCTTCCTAAACAATCTTAATCAAAGAATTAATTCTCTAAGTGTTTAAATAAAATTTATTAAAAGAAATATGATAACAAACCTTGTAAAGTCTTCTTGATTTGTAAACTAAATTTTCTTTCAAAGAACTTGTAGAAGTTATTTGTCATGAACAAAAAAAATCTTTTCTTTAAAAAAAAAAAAAAAAAACCTTGTATTAAAGGTTTAATAAGGAAGGGAAAGGCTTTTATAGAGTGTGGTTTCCTATTCTTATCAAACCACCTTACCCTTTTTTACTTAAATAAAATAAATTTAAAAGTTTAATCTAATTAGAAAACCTTATCAAATACAACTTCTTACAAAAATATAACTCCTACAAGTTTAAATGTTGTTTTTTTTTTCTAAGTAAAATATCATTTATTTAGTTTTACTTATACATTTAGGGAATAATTTTAGATGTTACAATGGGTTATATTATTAGTGGGTTAGATATATCTATATTGCACACAAGTTTTTTTTTCCTTTTTTTGAAACAATTATAATAAAATGAAAACTTAATAAGAATCCCTAATATATATATATATATATATATATATATGTTAAGTAGCTAATCTACAAGTACACTGGTGGAATTTTGAAATTTGCCATTAAAATTCCTTAAAGTTTGTTAAATACCTTTGTTACCAAATAGACAATTGGTAAAAAATATGAAACTTACTCGAGTTGTATTTTAATCAAATTTAAAAGATGATTAATCATATTATGAAAAACTTTTCGTTAACAATTTTTTGACCTATTCATATTTATACTTGAAGTTTGAGCAGAAAAGAAAACATGTAGCCTCTAGTATTGAATGCTACCTGAAGGAACACAATGTTTCTAAAGAAGAGGTAGTCAAACAATTCCGCGAAGAAATTTTGAATGCATGGAAAGATATAATTAAATCAGGAATTCCTAAAACCAACAGCTGTTCAAATGCCTCTCCTCATGCGAATTCTGAATTTTTCACGTGTGATGGATGTTATATACAAGGATGACGATGGCTTCACCAATTCTCATGTGTTGAAAGACTACATCACCTCATTGCTGATTGACCCTGTTCACGCTTGAGTGGTGTTAAATGTAAACAAATAATGTTTTATTTCACTGTATGTTTCACTGTACAATGTTGAACCTATTTATAGGTGAAGAGTCATGATACAAAAATGGTAAGAATAATAATATATACACTAATAGTAAGAGAATTATCTCAATAATGATGATTGATATATTAACATCTATTAACATCCCCCCGCAAACTCAAGATGGCGAGATGAAGGCAAGCTTGAGTTTGGAAACCAATTCACGAAAACGTCCTGGGGGATGAGATTTGTTGAAAACATCGGCAGGTTGATCAGCTGAAGCAATTGAGTAAAGGTTGACAACACCCTGATGAACATGTTGTCGAACAAAATGACAATCAATTTCAATGTGTTTGGTACGTTCATGAAAGACATCATTATGGGCAATTTGAATAGCGCTATGATTGTCACAATAAAGAGGAGTAGCTGTGGCATTAGGAACACCCATGTTTGTAAGTAACCAACGTAGCCAAACAAGTTCTTGAGTAGTGTCAGCAAGAGCTCGGTATTCAGCCTCAGTACTAGAGCGAGCTATAATAGTCTGTTTCTTACTACGCCATGATATAAGGGAATCGCCAAGAAAGAAACAATAACCAGTGGTAGATCGTCGATCAGTAGGATCGCCAGCCCAATCTGCATCTGAATAAGCACGTAACTCTAAAGAGGAGTAAGTAGAAAAATGAAGACCATAAAACATCGTGCCTTTGAGATACCGTAAAAGATGAATAACAGCAGCGTAGTGAGTGGAATGAGGAGCAGACATAAACTGGCTGACAATATGCACAGCATATGCAATATCCAGTCTAGTCACAGTCAAATAAACAAGGCTGCCAACAAGTTGCAGATAAAGAGTAGGATCACTGAGTGGGGTGCCTTCGAAAGGCGTGAGTTTAACATTGACTTCCAAGGGACTAGTACTTATTTTACTATCAGTCAAGCCAGCACGAGCAAGAAGATCTGAAATATATTTTGCTTGAGAAAGATAGTAACCATCAAAGTCTGAAGAAACCTCGAGGCCAAGAAAATAACTGAGAGAACCAAGATCCTTCATCTCAAATTGCTGCTGGAGATAAGCTTTAAGATCAGAGATACCAGCAATATTGTCGCCTGTAATAATCATGTCATCCACATAAAGCAACAAGAGAACAGAACCACGACTGGTCTTGCGAAGAAACAGTGCAGAATCATAAGAGCTGAAGACTAAGCCAAACTGCATAATAGTGGAAGAGAACTTGGCATACCAAGCTCGATGAGCCTGCTTGAGCCCATACAGTGCCCGACGAATACGACAAACTTTGTGTGGAGGATGTGAATACCCTGGTGGTGGTGCCATATATACCTCTTCAGTAAGATCCCCATTAAGAAAGACATTTTTCACATCCATTTGAAACAAATTCCACCGTTTAAGTGCAGCGACTGCTAGTAAACTACGAACAGATGTAAGTCGAGCAACTGGTGCAAATGTCTCCTCATAATCAATTCCATATTCCTGAGTAAAACCTTTGGCCACGAGACGGGCTTTATAACGTTCAACAGACCCATCTGACTTTGTTTTGATCTTATAAACCCATTTACATCCAATGGCAGATTTATTAGACGGAAGATCAACCACATCCCAAGTGTGAGTTTTCTCAAGAGCTTATAATTCATCAGCCATAGCTTGCTGCCAAACAGGGTCAGTACTGGCCTCTTTATAAGATTGAGGCTCATACAAAGAAAGAATGGTGGAAAAGCAATGAAAATCACGAAGGGTTACAGGTAGTTCCCTTACCCGAGTAGAACGCCGAGGAGGGGATCAATATGTGTGACAGGACAAGGAGACTCTGGTGCAGGATCAACAGGTGGGTGAGACGGCTCAGGAATGGATCGATCAGCAAGAGCATCTGCTTGAGTCTCAGATATACTGTCATTGGGAAACAAAGAAGCAGTAGGATCTATAAAAAATTTATTATGAGAGGTATGTGATGTATGAAAGTTGGATATAGATGAAAACATTTTGTGTTCCCAAAAGACAACATGACGAGAAATACGAAGACGATTGGAGATGGGATCCCAACAACGATAACCTTTATGTTCAATACCATAGCCAAGAAAACAACACAAACGAGCTCAAGATTCTAATTTAGTCCGTTCGTGAGGATAAAGCAGAACAAAGCAAGCACATCCAAAAACTTTTAGATTTTGATAGTTTGGAGGAGTGTCATAGAGTCGTTCATAAGGAGTTTGATTTTCAATGACGGAGGAAGGAACACGATTAATGGTGTATACTGCTGTTAATGCAGCTTCTCCCCAAAACTTTTCAGGACAAGAAGCAGATAAGAGAAGTGCACGAACAGTTTCAAGGATGTGTCTATGTTTGCGTTCAGCATAACCATTTTGTTGGGATGTACCAGGACAAGAGCGATGACATATGGTACCCATTTGATTCAACTGATTAAGAAATGCAGTATCTCGATATTCCATGGCATTATCAGTGCGTAAAATTTTGATAGATTTGGAGAACTGAGTCTGAATCATATTAGTAAAATCAGAATAAATTTTAGATAATTCAGACCTATTTTGCATAAGATAAAGTCATGTATAACGAGAATAATCATCCACAAAAATAACAAAATATTTCGATTCCCCCATGGTAGTTGTTGGTGAGGGACCCCAAATATCAGAATGAATTAAATCGAAAGATGTTTGAGAAACGGAATCACTATTATTAAAAGATAAGGCATGTTGCTTAGACAACTGACAAGATAAACAGTCAATGTGATCGTCAGTTACAGAGCCTAAATGCCCACTAGATAATAAAGAACGTAAACGACTAAAAGAAACATGACCTAATCGAGAATGCCAAAGATTCAATGGTAAAGACGAAGAAGTAGCTGCAGACTGATAGGAAGAGAAAGCCCATGAAGGAAGTTGAAGATAAATGAGCTCAAACAGACGTCCAACTTTACGGCCTATCCCATGAATCTTCCCCGTTTGCGGATCCTGCACACGACAACCAGAAGAGGTAAAATGCACATCAAAACCAAGTTCACATAATTGACCCACAGAGATAAGATTTAAAGTAAGTTTAGGAATGAAATATGTATTTTGTAACGATTATTAACAAGTGGTTTTCTTACGCACACCTTATTATTTGTTAGTTTCAAGAATATTAAGCAATTTGTGTGTTTGGTATATCATTGTGTCGTATACAATGTATTGTAATACTTTGCATTGAACCTTGTTATTCTTATACAATCTATTGTTTGATGATAATATATATTGACGTTGCAATTTAAAAGTTAATAATAGTGACTAGTTCAACTTAAAAGATGAATCACATCTCAAAACTTTAAAATATATTCTAATTTTTTAAATATTAAATTTAATTCGGTTTATTTCATATTAGATTTTAAGTACTTACCATAAAAAATAAATATTGAGAATACTTACTATAAAAGATAAATATTGAGATTGAAAAGAGAGAAAAGTATATAGAGAAAAGGAAGAGTTATAATTAATTACCAATTACAACTAATTTATTGATTGAGGAGAGAGATGATAAAATTTTAATAAAAAAGAGAGAATGGGGCACAAACAGAGAGCGGAGAGAGAGTTACCATCCATGGTATCTTCTCTTCCCAAATTTATCACTTGCTCTTAACCATTCAATTATCCCAAGATCAAAGGTCAAAAATTTGTGTAAAATAATCAAAGATGGTACTAATCAAAATATTAGCTTAACCTCCAATTTACGTGATACTTACTAAGCCTATGGTATGTACTACACGGATGAAGAACTTAGGCTACCAAAAGGTGAATAACGAAACCCTTTTGACGTTTCCATCATGTAGTAATTTTCCGCTCTTAATAGAAATTTGCTTTCCTCACTATCTTCTAAGATGCGGTGGTACTTGATGTTTAGGAGGGATATTAAATTCACGGATCAACTTCCGAGGAAGATAGAAACTAAGGGTCTATTATCTAAGTTTCTTTTGTTTTGTTTTTTCTTTCCTTCGTTTTCAAATGAAAACAAGAAATTCATTTTCACATTTTTGGGATTTGAGAACACATATGCTAACAACTATTTTCTAAATTATGTTCCCAAAAAAAAAAAGGAAAAAAAAAACTATTTTCCTAGATTAACTTTAATAGATGAAAACCTTCACCTAAATTCAAACCCATATTAAATTATTAAGAATTATTGTAGAGAAGACATACTTGATTTTATGTTGACAAACTTGAGAATGATTAAATCTTCTACAGTCAAATCACCTTAGAATACTCTATAATTTTCTTTTTGAATGAGAAAGAAGAAAAAGAGCAAAATTATATACGTTGATTTGACTTGGGAACTATAACTCTTATAATATTCTTTATATACTAATCTAATTAGGTTTTCATTAACCTTAACTAAAAGTTAGTATTAGGTTTCTACACACTAAAGCTCATACCTAATGGATAACTCTTGAGCTTAATTAATAGATCACTTATTTAAATAGATAACATGTAATATAATTATCATTTAATATGTAAGTCCATAATAAAAATATAAAAATTCCAACAATATGCACATAATATATTGCAAATGGAGACACTATAGTTCGAGCCTACTTTGTGGAAGCCAGGTGGTGTAATGAAGGTTATGCAACAAAGCTAGACGAATATATGCACAATTCACTTGTGATTAGTGCATATCCAATGTTGGCAACGAAAAGATTTTACTCTAGTATTAAATTAGAATAAATCAAATAATATTGTGAACTGTTTAAGGATTACAAGCAAACTCTTAGTATTATACGTTAACTCTCAATGGTTTGTTTGCCTTTTCTGCATGCCCATGTTCTCTATTTATAGCAAAAATGTGCAGCGGTTACCTATAAAAGAAACATAGATCAATCAGCTATAAATCAAATAATTTTAGTTGAATAAATCTAGATAATTATCGAAAGATAAATATCACAATTAAAAATAATAAAATCAGCTAAAAAATAGATAAGTCATATTTTTTAGCAAATACCACATCTTTTTTATTTTCTTATCCAAACTTGATCAAAATCTATCAAGTTACATTTTATTTCTGCACATTAGCTAATAAACTTCAAGTTCTACAAAAATACTCATATACATATTCACATAAAAAGTTTTCTAAAGATAAATTCCAAGAAATATAAAGAAAAAATTATCTTTTCTCTTTAGAAATTTAATTACACATTTATTTTGACACAAGATCACAAGAAAACTAATCAGATAAAACTTGAGAAAGATAAATCATGAAAATCAAGTCAATCAAGTCATTACATGATAAATACTCTGAGTTCTACACTGAGCACTGTTACCAAAAAGTGTTGTAAAACAAATTGTGCTTTGATGTTACAATACTTTTTCAAACCTGTGTTAAAACATCTCAATAATTTACGAATTATATTGCTCACAATATACTACCTTAAATAAGATGTCAATATCCTATACACAACAAGTTGTGCATCAACAAACATAACTCCTAACGTTATCAATTAATGAAGATCATTAAAAAACAAAAATAGTGCCTTGTGAGAAACCATGTCATCCATGAGTCTACAAATAACTAAGGAAGCTTGAACCATCTTGGATTGCAAGTTAGGTGGGCTCAATGCCCAAGCAAGTGAGGCAATTGCCTAAGACACCATTTGCCTAGGTTCATTTTATTAAGGCCTCATTTATGTTTCTTAAAAATTTATTATATTACAATATAATCACAATAATTAATAACATAAACATATTTCTTATGTAGAAAACATCTTGAAATATTTATATATTTTTTTCAATATTGATTGTTTAAAGTTAATTTCAGAATTATTTTTTAAAGAAGTCTAAAAAATTAAATCATAAATTTTGATTATATTGTTTAGATTCTTTTTCCTGATAGAAATAAGATTAAATTATGAAAGCAACATATTTATTACAAATAATAATAAGTAAATAGTTAACACAAGGTGGTCTAGGTTCACATTTTAACTTAAAGGCCTGATCAAATAACGTTAACCCGACCTTGGTTGCTAAACGACTAGTCAAAAGCCCCTTTGTTATAGCCATAAGGTAGAGGTGATTAATGCAGTAGGCATTATATTCCTCCATTTTTGGTTTAAAACTATATTCTGAACCAAATTAAAATTAAAATCACAAGAAAAATAATTTGTTATTACACGTATGGGAGACTCTAAAAATCTCCATATGATTTCAGGAAATACCACTTATTTTTGTTGTTTGCAAATAGATCAAAAACCTCTCTAATCTTTTCAAAAATATCTAAAACATCCCTCAAAACATTAAAATACAAGCTTATCCTTGGATTTAAAAAATAAATACGGTTGGAGATCAAAGAATAAAAAATATTAAATAACTATCATATTTTGTTTGAAACCTTGTTTGGTGCTAATCAACAAGTCTCCAATTGTTTAGTTAAAAAAAAAAAAAAAAAAAATCCCCATACAAATAATATGACGCTGACTACTAGCTTATGTAGCTTGGTTACACACCTAAAGAAAATAAAATCCGATAACTTGGTCCAAAGTCACATCTTTCCTTATCTTGAATAAACCCTTAAGAAAATAAAACGTCTTCAATTGTCCCGAATCACATTGCTATCTTCTCTTGAATCAACCTCACATTATTTATATACAAATTTTATATCTCACTTTTTTAAAAGAAATTTATATATGCAACAAGAATAAATTGAATACAAGATTATAAGCTACATGGATATAATTAATATTCATGTTTATACTATGAAGTGAAGACAAATATTTGATAGAAGTAGCTGTTTGACAAACAGGGTTTCCCAGAAAAGTAAAAACCTTAAGCTTCTACCAATTAGATCCCGAGTAATCGTATCCAGCACCACAAAAACATGTTATCTTTTCACCGAGTAAATACAAATTTAAAAACAAAAACGCCTATTTTATATGAGGAGATTTTCACCACCGTCCAGCCTAAAAAAAAAAAAATTACTTGGCCACGTAAACACATACATGTCAGCCAAAAAATATTATATATATATATGGGGCCAGAAAAAACAGGTATAACATCAATTTGATTAAGAATTGGCATGTTAAATGTGCAGCCAGACAATTTCACAATGTGGTCATTTTTTTATTTTTTAATAATGTGATCAAAATACTGTCACAAATGGAATAAATAACTAGGTTCCCATGACTGAGACATGTTACTGTTAATAATAGTTTGTGGCCAATAAAAATTCATCCTAATACAAGAAGGTAAAGTGAGTAAACTTGGGGACGTTTGATGTCATTTTCAAAATTTATAAATTTTAGAAAAGTTATAATTAGATGAGAATTCTTTATTTTTAATATGTGCGAAATTCTTAAATAATAATAATTTAAAAAAAACATATTTTGTTGTACCTTTAAATTAATATAATTTGGAAATTATTAGATATTAATAATTTTCAAGGCCTTAGTTATTTGGAAGTCTAATTAAGTACAAATTTTATTATAAAGTTTTAGTTTGATAATGTGTTATATTTGAATCAATAATAAATTTGTAATATATGAAATCATTAAAAAGAGTCGAAAGGTTCAGGAAAAAAAAGAAAAAATTACGAACCCCTTTATTGTCATCTAAAAAAGTACTCCCTATACTTATTTTTTCAACAAAGTTGTCAATCATAATAAGAATTGAAAGTTAATTTAAGAAAAAAAATAAATTAATTAAAAATAAAAATAAGCTAATTATTTCAATTGATACATAGAATTGAGAAATTGCTATAATTTCGAAACCAAATTAAGTTACTGATAAATAATTGGAACAAATTAAATTTTAAAAGAAAATAAATATTTGAAAAAAAAAAATAAAGTTGAAGAATGAACTGAAGAAAAAAGTTCCCATTAATTATTGTGATAATTTAGAAGAGAAACAAATTTCATTTTATTTTTAGGAATTCCATATTAAATGTGAAGGTTGAGAGCGACTAAAGGGAAAAAAAAAAACAAAAACGTGAATGAATATATGGAAACCCAAAACAACACAAAGGAAAAAATATTTCCACACTTAAAATCGCATGGATAAATGTGGAACTCGATTCTATTTATTATGTATACAGGCCCCTGAGTCAATACTACATTTCTTCTTCTTTGAAAAAACATTGAGTACCTTTAAATTTAAATAAAAATAAAATTTAATATGATTACTTTACAAACCGGAGAAGAGAGAATTTTTTAATTTGAACTACAATTTTAGCAACTAGTAAAAAATTATTTAATTCTAAATTTTTAACTTAACGTAAATACGATAAGTTTAGAGTTATAACCGCTTCAAACATTTGTCCATAAGTTTTTTAGGTGGTTATAAAATAAGGTGTTATGGAGTGTGAAAAATAAAAAAAAAATTGGTTGGTTAATATCCCATCATTTAATGGGATACAAAAGTATGTGATAGATATTGACTTTATACAATCAGCTAACATTTTACCTCAAGAACATAGTTAGACGTCTCATTCATTATCATCTTCTCATTTTTATCTTTTTTTCACGACTTTAGCTTTATTTGTATAAATTAATTATGAAACCAACTTGAGGAGATTAATTTAATTTGTATTCATATGAGATATAATGTGTGCTAAAATTAATTAATTAATTATATATATATATATACGTTTTCATTAAAAAATAAATTCCTCAAAAATATTTAATGACTCACAAACCTTGCAGTAACATTATTAGTTTCATATTTTTCTCATTTCTCATCTATTATAAGTTATATTACTTTAACTTAGCCAACATTTATTTCACTTGATCATAACCCTTGCATTAACCTTATCACTTTCAATGTGTATTGATAAGAAAACTGACTAATCTCAATCTCTTCTCTTAGTAAATATATTATAATTTCGGTGTGTTCTAAGAAGTAAACTCTATTTATTAGATATGCACACACACTTATCTAACAAATAGAAAGTGGTGCAACCACTTTTAGTAGAATAAGTGAGCATTTTTCTTCACTTTATGATAGAAATTCAAATCTCATATTTACCAATTAAATCACAAGTATGAAGAAACCCTTCTCGTAGTCTGAGGTTGTGTTGTAAATTGTGCTTGAAGTGGTTTATCTCAATAATTCAAAAAAAAAAAATTCTTTAACTCAATTGGTATTAGATCTAAAAAAAATAATGAAAATGAAAATAACGTTGAATGTCCTTTGTTTATTCCTCTTATAGTTAAGAAAACAATATTTGAACATTGTAAGATACCCAGCATGTTCTCTCTATCTATAATACTAGATTGTGGGATAAATTAAATTAAAGAAATTTGAGAGTTAAACTCAACGTTTTCTCTCTTGATATAATGTTAGATCATGGGACAAATTACATTCAACAAATATGGGATTATGCATTTAAAATTAATTAGGTATATACCCATTTTACACGCATTCATTCATAGTAAAGTAGTTGAGTACTTTTTCTTCATCTTTTCTGTAGGTATTTAGCAACATTTAAAACTCGCCTCTTAATCAACTAGTCCACTAGGCGATCGATCGGGCATTGACAGCACCGATTTCATGGAAATCGATGCTGTCGCCACCCAGTCCACTTTTTTTTAAAAAAAAAATTCAGGTCCAAAACGGCATATTTTGGATGTCGGCCCTCCAAAACGATGCTGATTTAGTTATTTAATTTTTTAAATAACTAAAACGACTTCATTTTGGGGTCCAAAAACTATGCCGTTTTAGACCTACATTTAAAAAACAAAAAAACAAAACACTAGAGCTTCTACTTCTTCTCCACGATTGCAACCTTTCTTTCTCACAAACTGACTCATCTTTGTTGTCCCACCTCCAACAACTATTGTTTTCCTTGTATCAGGTAAATATATATATATATATAGTTCTATCACACTCTTGGCATACATTGTTTAAGGTAATTTCTTTATTTATGTTTTTAAAATGTCCTAATCATATTTTCTAGATGTCTTGTGTGGAAGATTAAATTAACAAAAAATTGTGAAATGATTGAACAAAGACAATTTTTTAGAGACTAACAAACTGTAATTAACATGATCCAGTGCATCTAATCTCTGGTCACTAATTTTTCTTACATCTAAGAAGACAGGGTATGTGTTTCAAATGAGAATAAAGTGTGAAAGGAGAGAAAAAAGTGTTATAATTCTCT
The DNA here is from genome assembly GCA_021234005.1 of Nephelium lappaceum. NCBI lineage: Eukaryota > Viridiplantae > Streptophyta > Magnoliopsida > Sapindales > Sapindaceae > Nephelium > Nephelium lappaceum. The sequence continues at coordinate 67,174 of JAIZFV010000069.1, forward strand.
TCCTCTTGAGTAGAGTTTTACTGCATGTGTTCCGTATATTGCTGCCTTTTGAAAGCTACATCAAATGTTGATGCCTATAAATATCTGAACAAGAACACACCATGACTCACACAAGTCAAGCAAGCACAATAAGCCATTGATTAAACTACCCTCCAACTAGAAATAGAAAAAACAATGTCTCTTCAAGTTTTGTACCAGATACTATTTCGGCCCTACCTTTATTATAGGGCACGCAAAAAGAGATTTGGCAAATTTACCTTAAGTTTTCTCTCATTTGAGATGTACATTTGTTTCTAAATACCTATCATAAAGACGAAGAAAAAGTACCGACTACCTTACGAAGAAACGGATGGTGAAATAGGTGCATACCTAGTCAATTTTAAATGCATAATGTCGTATTTATTGAATTTAATATGTCCCATGATCTAGCATTATATCTAGAGAGAAAATATTGAGTTTAAATATCACATTTCTTTAATTTAATTTATCCCAAGATCTAGTATTAGATGGGAGAACATGTTGGGTATCTTAACAAGGTTCATGTAAGGTCCGAATCGAAGTAGATCTAGAAAATAAATTAAGCCCAAAATAAGAATCAATAAATAGGCCAAATTTTTAAGTGAAATCCAAATTTTAAGTGGGCTTAATGATATTTAAGTGAAAGCCCAATTGTTTAATTATTGGATTTAATTGTCGTCAAATTGTATCCCAAATTTTAAGTGGGCTGCGATTTGTAAGTAATCCCAATTGAGATATGAGAATGGTGGAATGTGGCTGTTCAAAGAAAGAAGACGTGAGTGAGAAAAAAAAAATGAAGGTGGAAAATGACAAATAGTTTGTTGGTCGAAAAGAAAATAGATAAAAGTAAAAGCAAAGAAATGTTCTTTCAAACAGATAAATTGGTAGCACGAAAAGCAAGCTAGTGGACCACAATAAAAAAGAGAGATACATGCCCATTCTTAAACCAAATAAGATTGATGGTGGCAGAGATATTTTAGGAATCAAATAAAGAAAATCAAATTGGAAGAAATTGACAAAAGAAATATGGTGTAAAAAAATGATAGAGAATGAGGCTTGATAGTAGAGGCGGCGGAGTGTTAAGTGTCAATATAATACAAATATATATTTTTTGAGAGAGATTGAGAAGAGCAGTATATATATACTACTCTTAAAACAAGCACAATAAGCCATTGATTAACTACCCTCCAACTAGAAATAGAAGAAAACAATTTCTCTTCAAGTTTCAGTACCAGATGCTATTTCGGCCCTACCTTTATTATAGGGCACGCAAAAAGAGGATTTGACAAATTTACCTTAAGTTTTCTCTCATTTGAGATGTGTACATTTGTTTCTAAATACCTATCATAAAGACGAAGAAAAAGTACTCGACTACCTTACTAAGAACGGATGTGTAAAATAGGTGCATGCTTGGTCAATTTTAAATGCATAATGTCGTATTTATTGAATTTAATATGTCCCATGATCTAGCATTATATCTAGAGAGAAAATATTGAGTTTAAATATCACATTTCTTTAATTTAATTTATCCCAAGATCTAGTATTATAGATGGAGAGAACATGTTGGGTATCTTAACAAGGTTCATGTAAGGTCCGAATCGAAGTGGATCTAGAAAATAAATTAAGCCCAAAATAAGAATCAATAAATAGGCAAAATTTTTAAGTGAAATCCAAATTTTAAGGGGGCTTAATGATATTTAAGTGAAAGCCCAATTGTTTAATTATTGGATTTAATTGTAGTCAAATTGTATCCAAATTTTAAGTGGGCTGCGATTTGTAAGTAATCCCAAATTGAGATATGAGAATGGCGGAAATATGGCTGTTCAAAGAAAGAAGACGCCGAGTGAGAAAAAAAAAAAAATGAAGGTCGAAAAGGACAAAATAGTTTGTTGGTCGAAAAGAAAATAGATAAAAAGTAAAAGCAAAGAAATGTTCTTTCAAAACAGACAAATTGGTAGCACGGAAAGTAAGCTAGTGGACCACTAAATAAAAAAAGAGAGATACATGCCCATTCTTGAACCAAATAAGATTGATGGTGGCAGAGATATTTTAAGGAAATCAAATAAAAGAAAAGTCAAATTGAAGAAATTGACAAAAGAAATATGGTGTAAAAAAATGATAGAGAATGAGGCTTGATAGTAGAGGCGGCGGAGTGTTAAGTGTCAATCTAATAAAAATATATATTTTCTTGAGAGAGATTGAGAAGAGCAGTATATATATACTGCTCTTAAAAGCAAGCACAATAAGCCATTGATTAAACTACCCTCCAACTAGAAATAGAAGAAAACAATGTCTCTTCAAGTTTCAGTACCAGATGCTATTTCGGCCCTACCTTTATTATAGGGCGCGCAAAAAGAGGATTTGGAAAATTTACCTTAAGTTTTCTCTCATTTGAGATGTGTACATTTGTTTCTAAATACCTATCAAAAAGACGAAGAAAAAGTACTCGACTACTTACTAAGAACGATGTGTGAAATAGGTGCATACCTGGTCAATTTTAAATGCATAATGTCGTATTTATTGAATTTAATATGTCCCATGATCTAGCATTATATCTAGAGAGAAAATATTGAGTTTAAATATCACATTTCTTTAATTTAATTTATCCCAAGATCTAGTATTATAGATGGAGAGAACATGTTGGGTATCTTAACAAGGTTCATGTAAGGTCCGAATCGAAGTGGATCTAGAAAATAAATTAAGCCCAAAATAAGAATCAATAAATGGGCAAAATTTTTAAGTGAAATCCAAATTTTAAGTGGGCTTAATGATATTTAAGTGAAAGCCCAATTGTTTAATTATTGGATTTAATTGTAGTCAAATTGTATCCCAAATTTTAAGTGGGCTGCGATTTGTAAGTAATCCCAAATTGAGATATGAGAATGGCGGAAATGTGGCTGTTCAAAGAAAGAAGACGTCGAGTGAGAAAAAAAAGAATGAAGGTGGAAAAGGACAAATAGTTTGTTGGTCGAAAAAAAATAGATAAAAAGTAAAAGCAAAGAAATGTTCTTTCAAAATAGACAAATTGGTAGCACGGAAAGTGAGCTAGTGGACCCTAAATAAAAAAAGAGAGTACATGCCCATTCTTGAACCAAATAAGATTGATGGTGGCAGAGATATTTTAAGGAAATCAAATAAAAGAAAAGTCAAATTGAATAAATTGACAAAAGAAATATGGTGTAAAATGATAGAGAATGAGGCGGCTTGATAGTAGAGGCGGCGGAGTGTAAGTGTCAATATAATAAAATATATTTTCTTAAGAGAGATTGAGAAGAGCAGTATATATATACTGCTCTTAAAAGCAAGCACAATAAGCCATTGATTAAACTACCCTCTAACTAGAAATAGAAGAAAAACAATGTTCTTCAAGTTTCAGTACCAAATCCTATTTCGGCCTACCTTTATTATAGGGCACGCAAAAAGAGGATTTGGACAAATTTACCTTAAGTTTT